>CM023486.1:114164509-114363658 GCA_013339685.2 Hyalomma asiaticum
CTTTCGCTGTGTTTTTGGGCTAGCTGTATGTGTCACTACCTCCTTTTTTCAAGGATCTTCTTCACCTTTGTACATGCTTGAAACATATTTTTTACCAAGTTTCGTCAGTGATAGACAAACAGGCCGCATATAGCTCCTGAAGAGCACCCTTTCACCCTGATAACTGGTGCCTCTGAATCACATGCTTTTACTATGGTTCACTGCTCAGCGCACTGGAATACCTAACACTAGAGCCTTTGCAGATATTAAAATTTTGAGTGCCTAGTGTAATTGAATACTGCAAATCAAATTGGATGTTTTTGAATATTTTTTTAATAATACCATGTCAAATTATGGAAAAAAATTATGCCATCTCCCCGAAGGGGACCATGGGGTGATGCGGAGCATCGCTGGGAGTTTCAATGGTGAATTTAACGGCGATGTTTACAGGTTTACAGTGTTTTCGGTGTTACCTTTGTGGTGAACCTTGTGGGCTATTACGTTGTTAACTTGGTTCGTTAACACGCATCGCGTGATCGTTGTCAGAGTGTGGGTTGATGCTGATGCGTACTTGCGTCAATCCACTTGCTGACGGAACTGTTGCTTCCATCACACAACACCACCAACTTCTTTTATTGGAGAAGGAGGAGATACTATTGAAGCGAAGCGCACGCGCTCTCTCTACCCGCTTTATTTATTGCAGCAACTGTTGGAAAGAGGGAAGGGAGAGGAGAGTTGCGCATGCCTAGTGTTAGTGCGGACGCCGGACGCGTGACATACCCGTGAGCAAGAGATGCTCCGCATCTAAAATGTGCTGCTAAACATGGGCGAGAAATTTATTTCATGGCTAGTGTACTCCCACAGTGTCATTTCAAAGTCCTGAAGAATAGTCCAGCAGAGAACAGTGCAACTGAAAACTGATCTAACTTCACCGCAATACGCAAGTGTTAGCCCTCCTGCAGTAAATGAGTGTTAGCTAGGCTGCAGCACACGAGTGTTAGCTTTGCGGTTGTACACGAGTGCTAGTTTTGCCGCCGTACACGGTTATGCAGCTGAGCTTACTACATGCAGGAATGGGCCACTTGTCACGAGCCGTAGCATATTGTTTTGACTTAAGTACCAACTTCGAATAGCTCAAATAGTAAAAGTTCCCTGCGAATCGAATCAAATAGCAAACACTATCAGAAAACCATTCGCGGCGGCGCGCACTACATGCAGGGATGGGCCACTTGTCACGAGACACCAAGTTTGAACCAAGTTACCAAGTTACCAAGTTCGAATTGTTTGAATATTACAAGTTAAGTGTGAATTGAATCAAGTAGCAAATGCTCTTCAAAAATTCTTTAATATTTCGAATATCAGTGGCGTTGTGGGAATGTTGACATCCCCTGATGAGTTTCTATCCGCGGATGCCTCTCCCGATCGCCGATTGCGCCTTTGTTCGCGCGACTTATCTTGCGAGCAATATAGGCTGACTGTTCCAGCATGGGCGAGCACTACTCGCTCTATATCCTACTGCGGTGGGTCGAATGTCATCGATTACGCGTGGGGATTGCATTAGCATGCCTGGTTTGTATAGTTCGGCTAGCATGCTTACTATGCGTAGAAGGTGCAAATAAATGTCCTATACTGTTGGTTGGCACTGCGGTGAACTGTGTCCTTTGTTCCTCGAGCGTGGGAGAAGCCCGGGGGCCACCCCACATCTGGCTGCCCGCCTTGGAGCTCTTGGAACATCGGACAACAGTTTTTCTCGGTTCAAGGCAACCTTTGTTTGAACCTGTTGAGATTACGCCTAGCGTGATTTTGATCGCTCGCATCGGCGGCGTGCTTTCTTGAGAGCGAGGCTATTGGATGCAGTAGCGTGTTTGAACTTGTCGGCATGCTACTGGCACGTTTTGAAGGATAATGTCAATCTAGCTATCATTCACGTAGGCGCGCTGATAGTATAATTCTATGCTGTTGGTCGGTGTTGCTCCTTACGTCGTATGTGTTGAAAGTGGATTTCCGATTACGCGGGGGTGCGGCTTCTTTGATACTCAACATGTGTTACGCTGCTCGCCCTTGCTCACAGGTTGTCATTTTATCCTACTAGAAAATCAATGCGAATAGCTTAGCATGATACCGGTGATTGGGAGTTATGTATGCTAGATCAACGGAACAATATTGACAAGATGCTATTTAGTCACCACTGCTGATAAAGATCAGGGTGGAAGGTTTGCTATCTTGTTATTGATTTAACCTTCGAAGGGGACGCTTCCAAGTATAATAATAATAGTAATAGTAATAATAATAATAATAATAATAATGATGATGATGATGATGATGAAAAGGCTAGAGGCAGAACATTGATTCTTGGTTAACTAATTCGTGCCCCCCTGGCAGTTATAATCGGTTAACAACTGGTAGGTTCAAGATGCACGTCACTATCAGAAATCGTCGTCATCTAATAACAGCAAAGAATGTACACGCATTTGCCTGTATGGAAAATGACAATGTGTCATGTAATTCCAAGGATATAAAATAAAACGATATAATTCGATTTGGTGCAACGGTGTGAAAGCTTTTGAATTGGGTGTTAAGTGATTCGGATTCCTGTGGGAGATTTGTTAGACTGTGGTACATTTATGCCGGGACCGCAGGGACTACTTATGGCTTTGTATACTCTGTACTATTCAGAGCATCATTGCTGACAGCAAGTTTAGTAGATCATTGTGGGGATGAGTCCATGATTTATTTTTCATGCATAGAGTGGCACATATCTTTTGCAGACCAGTATGCCTGCTGTGGCGATCAGTTTTATCCCACGTGTCACTGTATATCCCCGCCTCTAACACATACCCAATTTTCAATAGTTCACAGTAAAAAGGCACAATGAGGCATTATTGGGTGGTCGTGGGCACATTTTCTGAGGTCTGGGTATTTTCCCATTTCTGATCAGCAAAATCCTTCCCTAGTGAGCCTGCATGACCCACGTGGGCTTCCTAACTTTCCCCATTGCTGTTTGCATTACTTAAGCTCGCAGGCCACGGGCATGCAAGGAAGATGTGACACATCTATGTTCAGATAAAAAACGACTGTCCTGTGACAAGAGCTTGATAATAAAACTGGCGTGTTACCATGTGAACTGAGGACAGGTACAGCGCACAGAGACAGAGTTGAATGCGAAGTTAACTGCCGCAAACGCGCTGCAAATGTCCTCCGTCACCATCTTGAGATGGCGATGACACTGATGGGCATCTGATGGGAAGTTCTTACTGACGTTGTCAATGTGGTTTCGCTTTCGCACTCAATTCGAGCGCGCAGCAGCTTTCCGAAGAAAGGTAGGGGCTGAGACTTCGGGTAAGTGCTAGAGGTGTGCGAGTATTCGAAATTTCGAATAACTTTTTAATAGGTTTTGCTATTAGATTAAATTTGCACTTTTACTATTCGAACTATTAGAAGTTGGCATTTAAGGGGAAAAAAATATCCTACGTGTCAAGTGGCCCATTTCCACATGTAGGGTGCTTCGCCGCATAGCACTTGTGTACTGCGGCAAAGCTAACTCAGCATTCTGTTGCAGTTTTCTGTTGGATTGTTCTTCAGGACATTGTAATGACACTGTGGGGATATACCAGTCACACAATAATCTTTTGCGCCCATGTTTAGCAGTACATTTCTCCATTATTAGATATGGTACTATTCAGAAATATTAGAAAATTATTCAAAAAATATTCGATTCGCTTCGCACTCAAAATTTTGCTATTTGCACAGCTCTAATAAGTGCGCCTACTGCGCTCCGCAACTCACGGTGGGTCTAGGGGAGATTCCTATTATGGCAAGAATGCAGTGATGCCGGATATCGAGCTGCATGGAAGCATACACAACGGTGGCAGCCGAGGAACATGTCGGTACAACTTACCGCGAGCAAGTCTACCATGACAGTCAGTTTAGCGGCAGTACGTTTGGTGTGTAGCACCGTCGTGACATGCTCCGGCGATAACCCGAAAGCACCGCATCGCTCCTCTGCTGCACAGCAAGTGCAGTACATGCCCAGCTATGCTTCATTATGCGCTACTAAGCTGCGCACCACATTGGTTCGCATTATGCCCATATAATGAGAACCTGCAAATAATTTTCTTTCGCCACGCGCATACTGCAACCATTAACAACCAAGGCAACACAATCTATCTACAACCAAGATGTTGGCCATGATGTTTTCAATATGGCGGCGCCCATGCAAGCATTCGGTGGTGTTATTTTGTAAATTTCAGTGGGCGGAAGGTGATTTGAGTACATTCCTTAGACTGAGGTGGAGGCACAGTGCCTGGACCATAGAGGCCACACCATGGGGCCACGGAGGCCGCACTATGGGTTTTAATGGTTTGGCAAATTTCGTTATCACAGGATCGAAGTTTCGTGAGCTTTCGTTATTAGAGAGATATGAAATGCATCGAATCCCATGGGCTTTGGCCAGGACTCGTGAAATTTTTCTTTGTTGCAAGAATTTCTTTGCGAGATTTCGTTATTGAGGAGTGCAACTGTATTTTGTTCGCTTAGCACTCAAGGTTTTGCTATTCTTCCGGCTCTATTATTTTCGGTTAGTGCTAAGGCGCTGAAATTTAGAGCATATATAAGGAAGGAAGAAACCTTCCCTGAAATTTTTGTCTGGAGGAGTTCAAAAGATGACTCCTCAGCCCTGCATCCCTCCTTTTATAAAAAATTGCGTGCACTGTTCCAAGATAGTATCGATGGAACACTCGAGGGGAGACCACTTTTTGTTGCAGCTGTAATACGTGACGCCCAGACAGAAGAATCAAAGTACAGGGGTGAACTGAGGAGGATTGGCTTCAACAGCAATTTCATCAAAGAGGTGGGCACTACTATGGACACATTCAGGCTGCTTAAGTCTTACATAATGTGTTCGTCCATGCTTTCATATCTTAGGAGCAGAATATTGTTCCTGCACTGAAGATCTGCGAGCAGCAGAAGCAGGCATTGGACAATAAGAACAGACGTGTATACCAGCCTGCACCTTACCCAGATGAGCCAGGTGTACTTGGAAAGGTATGAAGAATTTGTTTATTGTTCAAGAATGCCTAGCCTCTTTATTGCCATTTGTGTGACCAGTGGTTGCCAAATGCTTCTTTTTTTTTTTTTTTTTTTGAAGCATTTATGAAGTAACAGAGACAATCAAGTATGTATGTCTGTACAAGTGTACATGCGATGCGTATGCATGTGCACACCACACAAGTTTAGACATTGTAGCCTATGTTTTTATTTAACGCTGTAGCTTATGCTTGTAATACTTTTGCTAGACCATAAAAGTTTGTTAATATCTATGGACTAATGCAAATGCTTAAGTCGCAGCTTTTGTGATGTAACAGAACCTTGACCCAGTATTATATTTGCCAATAGGGGATGTGGGAAAAATCCTCCTGCAGCCTTTATTGGCACCAGAGGCAATACCATCTGAACATGGCGTGCCAGAACTGTCCAGAGCACACAACCTTCCTGCCCGCTGTACCCCAATAGACCGTTGTTCTCATAACGCTGTGCATGATATTCAGCATCTTTTGCCCCGGCAAGTTCAGTCGCCTATCCTAGTGGTAATAGAAATTGCATGTCCCACGTAATCTTGGTGCTATTTGCTAACCAGTTTAAATGTGGCGTATCTTTGCAGAACTTCAATTGACAAACTCTGAATTTCTTTGTCTCTTCTATTTCCTTGGTTCAAGGGATGTATATGGCTCAGGCGTTATCTTAGCAGGTTCTGTATGTGAGATGGTGAAGATCTTTTGCACGAGAGCCCCATTAATGGCACCCTGGAATGTGCGTTGGTCTTGTATCTCTTTTTCCCACTCCTGTGCAGGAAGGCTTTCTTCACCAAACAACACAGATTCAGTTTTTTGCCTTATGCTGAAAGAACCAATTCTGTGGTCAATTCAATTTCGTTGTGGATAACAGTTGGCATTTCAAGTCCAGCCTCTACAGCCCGTCAATAGATTCCTCAAATCTCTCACTGCATGGGTAAACCAGAGGTTTCTTCCTGCTGACCAGCTTGGCGAAATGGCACTTTTTCTGGTGCTTGCCTTCCCTTTCACTTATTCGCTCAAAATCACCTTGCTTTTCTGTGGTATCAGTTTTGTATGCAGGATAGGCTAGGCGTCTTCGATGTTTTCTGTCCAGTTTTGCTCATCCTCTCCTCCTTCCTCATTACCTTCCTCACTTTCATCATTCTGCCACTGTTCCCAGTCTTCCAGTCCCAGTTCCTCTTTCATTGGGTGACCCGGCTTCAACTTCTCAGCATTATGCTCATAGCGCTTATAGTCTGTTATGGCATTCTTGCGTCTTTCACGCAAGAATGTTGTAATATCCGTATTGACATTCGTATCGTAGTATCCGCTTCTAGAGAGTGAAGGTGCTTGTCTCTTGTGACATCCTTGACGTTCTGGAGTCTCTCAAGGATTTCTTTCCTCGAGGCCTCTTAGTACTTTGCTATCTTTAGCAACCAGCCATCATAATCCTCATTGTCATCGGAGTTTGCGAGGACCGATGTACAGCTCTCTTTGAAGTGCTCTACTTCAGCAGTATTGCCAAAATGGGTGTGCCTGTGGTGTGCTGAAGAACCAGCATGGGCTTAAAGTTCTAGCTTAGGCATTTGAGCATGAAACTCACGTTGAGATCGAAACGTTGGTTCTGTATCTGGTCTGGCTGGTTGACCCCCATCAGTTGTTGCAGAAAGCTGAGCCGTTAAAGGCAGAGGTGAAACATTAAGCCAGTCTATATGATGTTTGAGCAGAGCCAATGTACTAATAGCAACATCTTCATATTCCAGAACTGAATCGTAGTCTTCTGCCACATGGCCGTTGTTCGTGAAGGTTTCCAGCTCACTGTTCTGTGTAGATAATTCAGCCTTCATCACCTACAATCTGCTTGAGCACCTGAACCTCGGAGAGCTCGAAACGTTCAGGTTTGATGAGTTCATTCACCTCATTCACCGCCCTCCTGCTTTCCTACTGGTGAAACTCCCGCTTGTTCTTGATACGCTGTTTGGCAGTCTGGTTGCAGAATGACATCCCAGATCTGAAGCAACAACTCGTGGGAGTGATGGCTGGCTTCCCGAGTTGTCAGCACCAAAACGATATGGCGAAAAGCCACCTACAACCTTTATCAGCACTGGGCACAATACCATCTGAACATAGCATGCAAGAATCATCCAAAGCACACCAGCTTCCTACCACTATGCCCCCTAGTCTATCAAAATGTAGGTAACATCTCGACATCTCTGTAAGTACCTTCCTACATGTTCTTCAAGGCACCAGGAACTGAAACCTGTGGCATTTCAGCATATGCCGGCTGCTGTCTGCTGGCTTTTTGCCATCACTCTGCAATGTTTACCCACTGCTGCCTGCCACTGCGCTTGAAAGCCATTGCATTTGATAAAGAATGTTTGATAATACGCTCGGTCTGCTTATAAGAGAACTGGATAGAACAAAATTTTCAAGGAAATTAAATTCTCCTGGGAAATGCCAGACCTATGACCTGTGTGTAACGAGCTATGATTGTCTGTAAAACATACAAAATTGCAAATCCATGCTGCCTTTGTTGCTCTCTTCATTGTTCAGCTGCATTTCTGTGTGAATATTCAAAACTACCACGTTCGGACTATGCTGCTGTTCATAGCAGTGCCTACTATGACTACTGCCTTCCTCTGTAGTATCCCAGTTACCCTTAATTGTGCATAGCAGGTACATACTTAAGAACAACAATACAATCACACAAATCTAAAAAATTACAGCATATCCACGGAGTGAATGATGATGAGTGGGCGAAGCTCGGGAGGTTTATCGTGGATCGTGCCGAGTTCCGGATTAATTTAGTTAACGCGCACACTACGGATCCTTATGGTTCAACTATGCACAAGTGAAATCTCCCACCGGCACTTCATTGCAAGTTAAGATCCAGTGCCTATATATATATTGTGAGCAACTGCTTTTATTCTAGGCGAGCCTCAATCTATGGCGACCAAGATGGAGAACGAGCCAAGCAGCTGATGATGATCGATGTTGGTGGGGAAAATGTACAAGTGATGATGATGTGCAGAGATGAAGAAGAGCCAGTCATATGTTGAGCTCACACTAATTCCCTCCCGCGATAGAAGCGGCCGCCTGGCCGCGCTGAGGAATTACGAAACTCTCCGAATATATGGTTTCAAGCGAGAAACGTGCACAATTTCTGTCCCTCGGCAACGGTGGTCAGATGGGGACGTAAGGGGCGAGACGCGGTAATTCACTGGGGATGTCTGTTCAATGACTGTGTATGGTCCAATAAAACGACTGGTTAATTTTGCACATAAGCCTGTAGCGCGCACGGGAGTCCAAAGAAGCACCTCATCACCAGGAGAAAAAGTCACAGCACGGTGACCAGAATCGTAGCGGCACTTCCGTGCCTCCTGGGAAATGTCGGTGTTAATACGGGCGCGGTGACGGAAGTCCGCAAGCCGAGAGAGAAATTCTTCAGAGAAAGGAGCTGCTGAGGGTATAGAAGCCGACAGGAATGACACGTCTAGAGCGAAACTTGGTGCGCGACCATAGACGAGGAAGAATGGAGAAAAGCCAGTGGTGCGTTGCGTGGCCGTATTGTAGGCAAATGTTACGAACGGGAGGATTGCATCCCAGTTCGTGTGGTCGGGGGCGATGTACATTGCGAGCATGTCCGACAGAGTACGGTGGAAACGCTCTGTCAGGCCGTTGGTCTGCGGGTGATAACTCGACGTGGTCTTGTGAATGGTGCCTGAGGCACGCAGGACTTCAGCAAGAACGGACGAGAGAAAAGCTTTGCCACGGTCACTGAGGAGAACACGCGGAGCGCCATGACGCAAAAAGATGTTGCGTAGGAAGAAATCCGCGACTTCCGCGGCAGTGCCAGTTTGTAGACAGGCTGTCTCAGCGTAGCGCGTGAGATGGTCAACGGCCGTGACAATCCAGCGGTTGCCAGTAGGGGTCTTCGGAAGAGGGCCGTACAAGTCTATGCCAACGACTTCGAAAGGCGACGCCGGGCAAGGAAGAGGCTGCAAGAGGCCCGAAGGAGCAGTAGTTGGTCGCTTGCGGCTCTGGCAACGGACACAGGATGCGACGTACTTGGAAACGGCTGTGGAGAGGCCAGGCCAAAGAACAGCGACTTCGGATTCTGTCGTAAGTCTTGTGGTAGCCTAGATGACCTGCAGTCGGATCATCGTGAAAAGCTGCGAGCACCTCGCGTTGCAAGGAACGAGGTACGACCGGGACCCATTTGTTACCATCGACATGATAAATGTAGCGTTATAAAGCCCCATCGTGAAGCCTGAACTGTGTAAGTTGTCGACGAAGTCGGGCGTTGGGAGGTAAAGAAGAACCTTGGAGACGTCCTACAACGGTTCTGCAGTAGGGGTCAACACGTTGGTGAGACACAAGTACAGATGACTGTTCTGGCTTCAGCCAATCGAGCGTCGAGATGACTGAAGCCGACGAAGGGGACGCGTGCTGTACTTAGTATGGAGAGTCGATGGTGATTCGTCGTTCTTGGCCAAGGGGTAGCGAGAGAGAGCATCGGAATCCTGGTGTTTTTTTTTTCCGGACCTGTAGGTTACCTCGAAGTCGTACTCCTGTAAACGAAGGACCCAGCGCCCAAGGCGACCCGATAAGTTCTTTAGCGATGAAAGCCAGCACAGAGCGTTGTGGTCGGTTACGACAGTGAAGTGACGACCGTGGAGATATGGGCGAAATTTTTGCACGGCCCATACAACAGCAAGGCACTCCATCTCGGTGATGGTGTAATTTCTCTCCGCAGGGGTCAGAGTGCGACTAGCGTAAGCGACAACTCGTTCACGAGAGCTGTTGTCACGTTGCAGGAGAATGGCACCGAGACCATGACTGCTGGCGTCTGTGTGGAGAATGGTGGGTGCGCTCGGATCAAAGTGGCATAACACCGGGTCGGACGTCAGGGCATGTTTCAAAGCCACGAAAGCACTTTCACAATCTCCAGACCAAACGAATGGGGCTTCACGTGCAAGGAGCTGATGGAGGGGAGAAGCAAGCGTAGCAAAGTTGCGTATGAATCGCCGGAAGTAAGAAGCAAGTCCGAGAAAACTACGGAGGTCTTTTTGACGCATTGGACGGGGAAACTTCAGAACGGCGGCAAGCTTCTCAGGATCCGGTCGAATTCCTTCTTCGCTGACTAAGTGCCCCAGTATCTTGATGGTCTTGCTCGCGAAAGTGCACTTTTTGGTATTGAGCTGTAGCCCAGCGCGTGCAAGGCTCGCGAGCACTTGGTCAAGGCGTTCGAGGTGTTGAGAGAACGTGGTTGAAAACACGACTATGTCATCAAGGTAGCACAGACACGTCTTCCACTTCAATCCGCGCAAGACATTATCGATCATGCGTTCAAATGTGGCAGGCGCATTACAAAGCCCAAAAGGCATCACGTTAAACTCGTAAAGCCCATCTGGAGTGGCAAAAGCGGTTTTTTCTTTGTCAGATTCGCACATCGGTATCTGCCAATAGCCTGATCTAAGGTCAAGGCTAGAAAAATATTCGGCGCCGTGTAACGAGTCTAGTGCGTCGTCCAATTCTTGGCAGAGGGTAAACATCCTTGCGTGTGATTTTGTTCAGTGCGCGGTAATCGACGCAAAAACGCACTGAACCATCTTTTTTCTGCACTAGAACAACTGGTGAGGACCAAGGACTTGAAGAGGGACGTATGATATTCCGTCGAAGCATGTCGGATACGTTCTCCTCGATGACTTTGCGCTCCGAGTGAGATACTCGATATGGACGCCGGTGAACAATAGCGGAGCCGTTAGTCTGTATACGATGAGTCGCGGCTGTGGTCATACTGAGCACGGGTGAATTTACGTCAAACAGGGAATGGTGCTTACTCAATACGTCGAGCAGATCTTGTCTCTGGGCAGGTGTAAGGTCAGCACTTATGGTTGCCGAGAATGATGCTAAACAGGCGGTGAGTGGAGACGACTTGGATTCGGGGGGTACGGTCGAAAGGGCAACAATCCCGATGGGATGGGTATCGACGGTACAAGTGATAGTAGACCCTCGTGGCAGCAATTGAGGTTCGGGTGTTTGATTCAGGGCGGTAAGAAATGCGCAGCCCTCAGAGAAGCGAATGAGGCCAGGAGTAATCACAATTCCTCGAGAAAGAGTACGTCCGTAGGGTGAAATAAGTACGTCGCCATCTGTAATAGTACTGCAGTTAACACCTATAATTGCTTCTCTAGATGGCCAAAGCACGTAGTCATAGGAGGCAACGAGCCGCACTTTTTCTTCATACTGAGGAAGGGAGGAGCCGGTGGGATTCAAGTGCATAAGACGCTGACGACAATAAATAGATGCGGATGCAGAAGACAAGAAGTCCCACCCGAGAATGAGGTCGTGTGTGCACTCCCGAAAAACTGCAAAAACAATGTGGTGACGTATCCCATCAATCAAGACACGAACAGTGCACTGTGCAGTTGGGCGAGTGATAGCGTTTGTCGCTCATCACAGAGGAGGTCCACAGTATGGCGTAGTCACTTTCCGGAGGCGGCAACAAAATTCGGCACGAATAATCGAAATAGCAGCACCTGTGTCCACGAGAGCCTCTGCGCGGATACCTTCAGCAAACACTACTACCAAGTTCGACGGTCTGTCCGGAGGAATTTTTGGCTGTCCGGTGGATGCAGTTTCCCCTCCTAAAACTGCATCGGGGAGTTTTCCGAGTGGGCGTTGGTGACGTGGGAAACAGGCCTGAGAGGCGACACTGAGCGACGGCGCGGAGACGGCGACCTACGACGAGAGTTTCGAGGATTGGCGGGCAGATCAGTAGGGTAGGGCGGTGATGGTGAGCGGTCAAATGAAGAGCGGTAGTAGGTCCGCTGGTAGCTCCTTGCTGGGCGAGCGCCTGTGCGTTCGTCTGGAACGTACCCTCGTTGCTCGTCGTATTGACGTCGGCGGCAAAAGCGGGAGATGTGCCCTCGATATCCGCAGTAGAAACAAGTCGGTCGAGCAGGACGTGAAGCGTTGCAATAAGGCTGTGGACGTACCGGCGGTGACAAGGAAGCCACAGGGGCACGTTCTTCTGGCATTGGAAAAGAGGCAGGGTTCGCCGGAGAGAGCGCCGCGACGTTGGCATAGGTCGGCATCTGATGAACGCAGGAATTGTCAGAGCACGTAAGACGCGATGCTGACGCTATTTCTTCCTTGATGACGTCTCTTAACGTGGTGGACCCAGAAGGAACACTACACGCTGGAGGACATGACGAGGACTGGCCGTGAAGTTCTTCACGAACGATGTCGCGGATCAGGGTGCGCAAGTCCATGACCGAAGGGAGACGAAGGTCAGGTGTATCGGTGTATAACCTGAGCGACTGAAGTTCTTGGAGACGCTGGCAAGTGGTTATAACCTCCTGAAAGCTTGCCGGGTTTTGTGAGGCGAGAGCATTAAAGGCGATGGTGTTTATGCCTTTCATAATGTGGCGTATGCGGTCTGCTTGTGACATGGAGGCGTCCACACGCTTGCACAGTGCAAGCACATCCTCGATGTACGAGGTGTACGATTCACCGTGGGCCTGAGTACGCTCACTGAGCTTTTTCTTCGCTACCTCAGCACGAACAGAGGGAGCACCGAAAATTTGGCGCAGCTGTTGCGTGAACGTGGCCCAGTCAGGAATGTCAGGTTCGTGGTTCCAAAACCAAGTCTTGGCGATGTCGGACAAGTAAAAGGGGACGTTGCGTAACTTGTGCGAATTATCCCACCTGTTATAGTCGCTGACAAGGTCGTAGTTTTGAAGCCAGTCCTCGACGTCATCACCTCGCAGACCAGCGAAGATTGGCGGGTCGCGCAGGCGGGTGTTGATGGCGAGTAAGGGCTGCGCAGGCTGCGGTGAGGCGCTGGGATGGGAATCGCCGTGGTTCTCTGAACCTTGCATGACTGTAGGTGGTAGACGGCGGCCCGAGCGGAGCTCCAGTGAGAACGTGCGAGAGGTCTTCGGGAACGGAAAGCACCTTCCACCACTTGTGAGCAACTGCTTTTATTCTAGGCGAGCCTCGATCTATGGCGACCAAGATGGAGAACGAGCCAAGCAGCTGATGATGATCGATGTTGATGGGGAAAATGTACAAGTGATGATGATGTGCAGAGATGAAGAAGAGCCAGTCATATGTTGAGCTCACAATATATATATGGGTGGCCGGTGAACGGTTCTCCAATGCGAGCAGTCGGTATTTCCCAATCAAGAAACTCTCTAGGAGACGCTGCCTGCGCCAACGTTGTCTCTCGCGGGTGAGGGCGCGTTCTCCTTCTTTGTGAGCTGGTAGAGCGTTCATGTAAGAAAGAGCGTTTCCATAGTCAACGCGCGCCTTTCGCTCTCTCTCTCTCTCACAAGACAGCAGATGGAAGAGTGAGAGAGTGCGCGCGCCGGGAGGCACGCGCCGAGGGCGAGCGTGTGCCTCCTGGGAGATACTGCCGGTTACGCCTGATGCAGGACAAGATTAGACTAAGAGGAGCTTTGCCCCTAAAACTTCTTTGCAAACACTCAAAGCTGTTTATGCCACAGTTCTGGGGAAAAAGAAAGGCTTTTTCTTTGGTTGCGTCCTGTAGCCCCGCTTCTGCTTGACAGTCTCCCAAATTTTGAGATTGCCAGCTTGTCAGATGTGCAATCTGTCCAGACCTTTATGAATTGTCTCCTGCTTTAGCCTACTGATTAGCACTTTAGCATGATTACCTTTTGTTATGTAAAAGTAATTTACACCACTTTGTCTTGCAGTCAGGTTGGTGCCATGCAGGGCTGCGAAAGTATGGTTTGGCTAGTTTGGTTTAGCTAGTTAAGGTATGTGTTCTGTTGATAAACCAAATATTTCTGATACTTCATTTTCATTTTGATGTAGTGTCTGTGTCATGCCTATCAACACGCTACTGCGAAATTTATTTGCAAAATTTATGCACAATTTGCACTGCCCCTTCTTGAAGCCATGGATCTGAGAAAAAATCGTACAGTGATGGTGCGAGTAAATTCAGTACTTCTTGTACCATGAAGCACACCTGACACTATTTCATTAGATGTGTGTGCACTAGCCACTACATAAAGCAAGTGCCCTGGAAGAGTAGGGAAAACTCTTGGAAGGCTGCTCCTCCAGCTTGCAGTGTGACTATGCCACACTGCAACTCTAGGGCCTGCACAGCCCTAGAGTTGTTTTGATTTGCACTTTTGGTAAAATGAGCCCTAGTAATAACAGTTTCTTTTTGCTACACTCCTTATGTCGCTGTGAATGCTGTCTAACTGAGGCCTAACTGGTTACTCAGCGCAACCGCTTTTCACACAGGATTGAGAATGGACATGCACCTGTGTGAAAAGTGTTTTGTAAGTAACCAGTTATGCAACACCAGCAAGCCCATCTCCACACTCTTGTTAACTGGGGCCCCTGACTCGTCTTTCACAGGTTGGCCACCTTGCTTGGGTGGAAGAGGATGATGTGTCTACTGTCCTGTCCTGGCACATGAGAGGGGACATAGATGTTGTTGTTACTGAAACCATGGACAAGGTAAAGGATTGCTCGTTTTGCTTAAAAATGAATTAGTGCGGTAGTGTATGAGTGACCTTGAGGGGAATGAAAACGAAGAAAAACAAAAATGAGAAACACCTTTAATTCAATGAAATGCAGAAAGTGGAAGGAAGAAAGGTGAAAGGACAAGGGAAAGGCAAAGAAGTTAACCTGGTCTGAGCATGGTTGACTACCCTGCAATGGGGAAGGGGGACAAAGGGCTTGAGAAGGGAAATAGAAAGGAAAAACAGATCAATGCAGTGCCACTGACATC
This sequence comes from Hyalomma asiaticum, assembly GCA_013339685.2. Classification (NCBI taxonomy): domain Eukaryota; kingdom Metazoa; phylum Arthropoda; class Arachnida; order Ixodida; family Ixodidae; genus Hyalomma; species Hyalomma asiaticum. The sequence goes on from CM023486.1 coordinate 114,179,312, forward strand.
ACAGAACATGGTTTATTGAGTTTCAGTGACATTTGTGCACAAAAGCCACATACAAAGTGTCGAGATTTTTGTCCAAGGATAACCAGTACTCGCTGGAAGCATACCATGGGACCTGTCCATAATTTTGAGGCAGCACTTAAAAATTGTGGGCCCTTAAGCTTCGCCTTAAGAGTGGAATGTGATAGTGAAGCCTGGACACATTCTCATCTCACTCTCTTCGGTTGCCATGTTCTTCACTCACATACCGTATTTACTCGATTCTAACGCGCACCCGTTTCCCGTGGGAAGAAGAAAAAAAAAAAAAAGAAAGAAAAGGTGAGACAGCGATTATAACGCGCTCCAATTTTTCTTGACACGGAAAAAAGGTCCTTAGTAACCTTCTCACGTTTATAAAAACAAATGCCGTACTCGCGTAATGAACGCATTCGCATAATAAACGCACCGCCAACTTTGAACCCCTGCAGTCCCTCGAATGGCCACGCTATGGCTTTCCCGCTTCACTCACAAGCACGCTCGGTGCGCCAATTCATAACTCCTGCGTCCCGACAAAACTGCCAAACGCTTACGGGCGCAGCCGCAGTAGTGCTGCATTCCTCCGCGCTATCGCATTTCCCTCACACATGCTCCCATGCGTGCTGCGTAGGCTGGAGCAGATAAGCGGGGCGTGGTCTCCGAGATTGCCGCGATGCAATCTCGGACGTCATGCAGTGCGCACGACTGCGTGGCTCAGGTGGTGCAGGCTCAGCACAGATATAAGGGACAAATGCGATGATGAGCCATTTTGCGCGTGTGGTGATGAGAAACGTCTCCCGTTACGGTTACCCGCGAATGCTACCGAAAGGTGTGCGGCGGGGATTGCACCGGCGATGTAGCGACTTTGTTTGGCTGCAAGACAGCCAAGCCGGCGCGGCGAGTATCATCGGCCTACGCATCATGTGCGTCGTTCAGCGCGGGACCGGCGGCGACATAGAAACTACAGAAACTATGCGTGCCAAAGACCGCCGCGCCGCTAGTTCGTTTTTTAGCCGGTAACCGCTCGACAGCGCCCGAACCTCGTAGGAGGCGGCCATTTTGATGCTGACGGAGATATGGTAACGGTGTCGTTCGTTCGCACTCGATTCTAACGCGCATGCGATTTTTGGACCCGTTTTATCGGAGAAAAGGTGTGCGTTAGATTCGAGTAAATACGGTAGCCACATAATTGTCAGCTTTGGTGTCTGCCTTCACTGGTTCTGTTTTGCGTGGCCTCCCTCGTGGTGTTTCACCACTTGACATAGATGCGCTGTCAAAACTTGCCGATGAAGAAAGCACCATGAGAAGTGAGGCTTGAGCTAGTTGGGAATGGTTCCTCTTGAGGTGGGTGGTGCGCTACACGAAGCGCGGAAAAAGAATTAAGAAGGCGCACTTGTCATGTGCGTCTTCTTTGTTTGTGTTTCATGTAGTGCTGGATCCAGCTCAAGATGAAGGAGGACCATATGCGGTATGGCCGAGTACGTCGCGCTTCAGAGCGAGGGGTACCAGGTTCAATTCACCGGCCGCCAAAGGCTTCTTTTTTTATTCCTTTATTTGCGTCTACCTTGAAATTTTGCTCACGGACGATTTTTCACTCACATTGAACGACACCAACGCTGACACCGACACCAGAATTTCTGTGAAACGAGCTTTTTAACACTGTCGCATTAGAGGGCTACAAAAGGTTGCCCATGATGATTTTACTAGTAAAAAGTGCACTTACCTGAGGGAAACGGCACTCTTTCTACCCCAATCCCCATTTCACATCGTTCAGTAGTGTATTGCACTTGACTGTCAAGAAAAGTGTGTTAGAACGCATCGGCATAGTCGATGTAACAATTGCCTAAATAGTATGTCCTACATGAAATAATATTGGCCATCCAGAATGCGTAATTATAGTGTCACACCTGGGTGCTCTCTCGATTTGCCAAGAAACACTCCGCCTTATCATGTGGGTTCAGCGATACATTTCCCAATAAACAGCATCATTCCTATAGTGAGAATAGTATAACACAGGATAGCTGGTCTAAATGATTTCTGCCCTTGAGGAACCCATTCGGCCTATGTTGCAACCCTTACCTCTACTCACTGACAAGGGATAATACTTCCGGGGGTTTTACATACCAAAACCATAATGTGATAATGAGAGGCACTGTAGTGGAGGGCTCAGCCACCTGGGGTCCTATAACTTTCACTGACATCATACAGTACACGGACCTCAACATTTTGCCTCCATCGAAATGTAGCTGCCATGACCAGACTGACAAGGAAGGCGTACTGCCTTTATCCGTGGTGGCTTTTACTTTTAATTTTTAAATATGTATGGTTTCACAGCCAGCTTTTGCTAAATTTACATCGTGAAACAAAATTTCACCTCTTAGAGGTGCTTTGTGTTTTTTTTCTGCTACCAGTATACCCTCTCCCACAATTTAAGTTACTTTCCTGGGGGGGGGGGGGGGGGGGGAAGTGGCTTCATTATGCGAGTAATTTTATTTATTATTTTTTTTAATGTGAACAAAGCTGTTTTTGTGACTATTCTCATTTCTGGTTGAGCCGTGTGATCTTTAATCTTGATGGGAAACTCACTATAATGTTAGATGTATAATAGATTTACATTTTGTGTCAGTGTACCGCATACTTAAGATGCTATGCCTGCTTACTGGCTCAGCAGGCCATTAATAGTGTCCTCGTGCGAATTACATGGAGTGTGTGCAAAACATTTTGCAATGTCACTAGTTATGGATTGCGCATTTAAAGTTGGTTCAGGCAACATAGAGCGTCACTGCATTAAAGCATACTAGGTGTGGTGAAGGGCCATTAGCTTTCATGGGACGTGGAAAATTTCACCCTGCTTGTATGTGTAACTAGTACTACTAGTATCATTGTTGGTGTCTAAATATCCTGCTGTAAGTCATTCAGAGCTGTCCATGATGACACTCCAGCCCTGAGAAGCTATAACTTAATGCATACATGACTTTCGCTTGCCTGTTCCCTCTTTTGCTTCGCGAATGTCCCGACTGTTAAGGTCCTCAGGTTGACATATGTTGTTCACACAGGGTATTTGCTCGCAAAGTTACTTACATAATGAATTCACCCTACTTTAGTGAATCTAGAAAAAGAGCAAAGTCTTTTGTACAGTCGACTCCCGTTAATACGAAGTTGACGGGCACCGCGAAAAACTTTGAATTAAACGAACTTCCAATTAACCACAGGGGGCAAAAACAGACATTTTTATTAATTCATTTGGAAAAGAAATCGGTTATAGAAGTCTGCTTCTACTTGCGGCATCTTGCCGCGGAGAGCAAGTTCTGCAGGCTGTAGACATGGCTGAGTGCTTCCTAGGCGTTGCTCTCTGCAGCGAAAGACCGCTGCACGAGGGCAAGGCCCGCAGCTATAACAGCAGTCGTAGGTTGCGGCTCGCTTGAAACTTCGTCGTCCAAGTCACTTTTGTCAGCAGCCTTGATGGGCCGAATGATCTCGAGTATTTCGGTGTCCGTAAGCGCGCCACACCTTTCAATCAAACAGACTGGCGACTCAAGCAATGCGGGTCACAATTTAAAAAACTTGTTTTGTGTCAAAGTGCCTTTGTTGTATGCAGAAGAAACCTTCCTCTTTATAGCATTATCTCATGACAGTCAAGTGTAATGGCTTGTCAGTAAAGATGTCGTGCAGCTGATGCTGCACCCCATGAATTTGCAGAGTTTGGTAGTTTTCCATTGGAGATTTGATGCCGGGATTTGATGACCTCCGCTGGTCCGCAAGCACGCTGCAAGGCAAAACTGGTGGCGGCAGCATGGGAATCGCAGTCAATGCGCACATTTCTAATGTTGGTACTGTGTGCTTGTACCGCCAATCGAACTCTGGTTCATTCGAACAGATTTCCTGTCCCCTTGGAGTTCGAATTAACGAGGTTCGACTGTAATATCCATCCACATCCATATTGTGGACTATTGGCAAGTCTGTTTCATATTCTGTGGCAGCTTTCTGCACAATTTCATGATGTTTTTGGCCTAGTGACACAGGCTGCTGCAATGTTTTGCTGTGCATGTTTTATTTTTGCAGGCGAAGGATATCTATCGCAAAACAAATGGAAAGCAGCAGGTTATTGCCGTGGATTCTATCTTTAAGAGGAATACAGCAAAGTAAGTTGTGTGTGCACACTTCTGATGTCCCAGAATAGATGACCGGTAAAAGAGCGAGGGATTGTGGGGCACACTGTGTGCTTATGGGTTCTGGTTCGAAGCTAGCAGATGACGAGCCATTCAGGCATATGTGGTGCTTGTTGTAATGCTGCTTTATTGAGCACTGTCACCTGTTGCTGGCTCCTTGAAAAACGGTGGTCGGCTGCTCCAACTCCAGCACTAAGTGAAACTGAATGTATAGGTTTCCATAGAATGATGAAAGGAAAATAAAGTGAGCTCTTTCTAGAGTTATACGTGTACATTCTGCATTAATTCAGAGTTGTTGTGTAATATTGCTGCTATGTAATATTGCTGCAAAGAACTGAATCCTGCAGGATCGACGAGCAAGGACCCCTAAGGTACTTTGCTTGGAAATTCTCTGGGTTGTCTTTTATTGTGAGGGCCGATTTTCAATGTATTGTGAAAACTGTTCATCGTAGGACAAAAATGATTACATTATTTAAATCAGCAAATTATTGAAAACTGCATAGATTGTACAAATTTCATTTAAATACACTAAATAAAAAAATTTCAAGCCGTATTGCCCCCCCTCCCCCCCAATATTCGCATGCACAGTAATGTGCAGCCGAAACGTACACACTTGCAGCAGTCCAGCAAATGTGTGCACACAGCCGGCACATAGCCGGGGTGAGTGAAGCGACTACGTAGCCAGTAAGCAACACCAAGGCAGCAGTGGTAGCCTTTGGCATAACACACATTGTACAGAATAGTACTCCTTTTGTTGTGCACAATTTGTTGCTGTATTCACCAGCTTCACGCCATGCAGCTATGCATGGCCTCAAATGTGGGCTTAGCAAAGTAGAAGATCATTTGCTAACTTGGTATAGAAAGTAATCATGGCCATGCAAGGAGGTTGTTGAAAAGAGAATTTGCTATTCCAGTGCGGTGGTGCACCTTCATGCTTCAAAATGGTGCTGCCACGGCCTTTCTCTATCTTCCTCATTGTGCGCTGGTGATGGCGATGGAGAGGGTCACCTTCCTCGGTGGTCGCTGTGGCGTTGCCGCTCATTCGCTGTAAAGCAGAGCAAGATTTTGGTACTGATTTTGGAAGGATTCCTCCTCCTGGCCAATGTTGCCGTTTTGCCAGAGCAAGTGCCGCAGAAAGTAAAGGGACTGAAACTATACTGTAATAACCCTTAAATTTTAATGGTGCTTGAATGCATTCTAAACCCGGAATGCAGTTTAGAATACATGTGTTTGAGTCAGCTTTAAAGAAAATTTCAATGAAAGGGATAATTCGAATAATGCGTTCTCATTCCAACAAAGGTTTCTTGTAAGCGGTTTCTAAAACATGGCGACTGTGACATGTTTATGGCTCTTAAAATTGAATGTGGCACTTTCAGTATACAAAAGCCGGCCCATTGAGATTTGTGACTCAAGGATAACTACTACATTGGGATGGATAAATAGGCAAGTGGGTAGGCGGGTGGACGGAGGGACGGACGAATGGTTTTAGATGTTGCGCATTCATCGGCCTTAGTTGATAGCTAAGTATAACATCAGCATTGCCCTCTCGATCTGGGAAATGCCCAAGGTGCTCATAACAACCTGTGCTGGCAGAATAGGCCTTGAAATAGCCTTGCTTATCATTTATTAGCACAGTGTGTTGCATCTGTTTTTCTTTGCTCCTTACATGTCACGCATGGCCACTGCGCCTTGGGCTTCAGTGGCGTGTTACCGAGATATGGTCTTGAAAAAGCAAGAAATACTTTCCATAAAAGCATGAATTTTGATTTAATGAAATCTTCGTATAGCGACGTAACTGTCAGTTTTACATAGTTTTTTGTATTGAGGTTTGACTTTATTCCTCTCATTAGATCGTGGTGGAAAACTGGTACTTGTATGTTGATGTGAAACTTGACATCCCATTCTTTCACTTTGCAGAGCCTTACCGCACCTAAGGAACAAGTCGTTTACTCCAACAGGAAATCCTAAGTTTGCATTAGACTACTTCATATTTCGGAAAGACCCTGAAGTCTGTAGAACTGGTAAGCAAGAAATGTGTGGATCTCGCATACTGTGGAAGTCTCATCATGGTGGCAGGTGACCTTGGAGCACAGCTGGGATAGGTTATTAGTGAAAGCTTAAGGGTAAGCTCAAAGCACAAGTATTTGAAGAAGTATAAGGCTTTATGGAAAAACGTGCACTGGTTCACTGATTGCAGCAATATCTTACGTGATCCGGATTGGTCCCTTTTTCCATGCTTAAAAAATTCGCAAAATGTGATGTCACTATGGAATTCGGTGTGATGACTCGTAGATAGTTACCTCAGTAGAAAAATGAGCCCATCTTTTAAATTTCTCGCTGAAAAATTTTAACAGAGCACTGAATTTAATATATACCACGAAACCTCTAACACTCAGAACTTAATAAATTGTCACAAATTCCTTGTACTATTTATTAGAAAAATGGGTTTGTCTCAGTCTTGCTTTCAGAAATTTATTCATGTACACATGAAATAATTCCTGGTGTCCTTAGCTATTGAATAAAAGAGGCCCTGCAAGAATTTTTGAACAAAGCTTGTAGATGTCTCCAGTGGGCAGGTCCTGTAAACAGCCTCGCATGTTTCAATAGCCACACTTGTTACAAGTTGGATGTAAGGCAGGCTTTCTTACCTCACTGCGTCTCCCGCCATCCTAAGAAAGTAGCAGACAAATATTGAATGTAAGTTGTCTTCTGTGTGCCACGCAAGCTTGCTCTCCTGTGCCTTTCAGCATGGAACAGAAGCTCAGGGGAAGACGGAGGCATAAATTGATGGACAGCTCTTGAAAACAATATAACACAGTCAAGTTTTGACAAGTGGACTTGACCACATGTTGAAACATTGGCTCTCTCCACGTCCTGATGAAGCCAAGTCCTCCTGTCGAAATGTTGGCTCTAGCGACACCCACAGCGACATCCATAGCGCTGTCCATTGCCAGATCATGTGTGGCGGGCAACATGCCCCCTCTCTCACTGCAGAGAGGACAGTATGTCGCCGCCGCACACTCGCGGCTGTACCCAGCAGCGTGTGGCAGTTATATTGGGACGTGGGAGTTATGAATTGGCGCACTGAATGGCTCCAAGACACCGTGGACAGAGTGAAGTGACAAAGGAACAACGCGCCCACTCGGGGAACTGCAGTAGTTAAAGTTGGGAGGAGGGAGAGAGGGGCGTTTATTACACGGGAGGAAAAAAAAAAAGAATGCAGAACTTCACCACTAAAGTTTATGTGAGGGCATTCATTACGTGAGTAAATACAGTAAGTTCTGCACTGTCGTCCGTAACCACAACAATCCATATTTGCAATCAGTGTTAGGTTCAACATGTTGTCATCTTTAAGCTGCATTGTGACAGAAGCACCATGCAAGGAGGTGCAGAAATTCACTGCACCAGGGTGGAACTATCCTAGTGCACCAGCAAAATGGTGGCTTTAATGCAGTGCGCCAAGCCTGAATGAAACTCCATAATTTTTTTATCAGTGACATGGCTTTTGCCCTCTTTTCTGTGGCAAATAAGCAAGGGCCATGGTAGTGGGTCCAGTGCCTTGCTCAATGACGTGCATGAGGGAATTGAGAAAGGAGTTTATGGTGGAGTGTAAAGCCCCGTGCGCACTGGCGGAAAAACGTGCGCGGCATGCCGCCGGTGGAGAAACGCTTCGGTGGCAACACGGCCACACTCCTCGTGGTGAACCGCGGTGGCAGCGCCGTGAAATCCCGCCTCCTCCGCGCGAACGGGCACGAGAGGCAAGCGAGCCACCGTGGGTACGAAACAAACCTCCGGGCGGGTCCGCATGACTCCGCGATGGAGCGCGTACGTCATGGGCGGGGATGCTCTGATTGGTCTCCTCCCCGGCGGCACTCAGCACGCCGCGAAAAATCGTGCACGGACCGATCGCTCTCGCGGCATGAGAATCCCACCGCGCGGCAGCCTCCGAGGCTCACGTTTTTCCGTCAGCGGCGTGCCGCGCGCATTTTTTCACCGGTGTGCATGCGCCTTAACACAACTGTTGCCTCAGTGTTGGTGACATACAGATGGGCTAGTAAAGTGCATGTTCATTGACGGCCAGTCCTTGTTGAAAATAGCTTTGAGGCTTAGTTCTAACTGTGTACAGTGGAACCCCGCTGTTACGTTCCTCGCTGTTACATTGTTTTTCATCGGTCCTGGCATAGCTCCCATAGGATCTCATGTATTATGAACCCCGTTGGTATATCGCAGCTGTGCGCCTGTTCCCACATGATGTGTCGCAACCTGGCACGCCGAACTTGCCCGGGCGCCGCCATTTTGATTTGACTTTTGACAGTCTTGGTCACACTTGGCAGGAATCGCCACATCGCAGCCTCGAGTGTCCACGTTTCAGCTCCTGTTGGCAGGCTCTTATGTTGCAAAGTCGGGCTCATTTGGAACCAGCAAAAGTAAATCTATTGTTATGGAAGCAGTTGCCGATGACGTCTTCTGGCGGTATTATGAAGGCTTCGGCAGGTATGCGACATTGTCAGCGCCGTGTACTTGCCTAGTTTTTGTTGGCATGCTCGTTGGCGTGGACTGCGAGGCAATTGTTCGTACCACTAGGGATGGTAAATTCGATGAACGATTAATCGATTAATCGATTAAATGTACACCGTTAATCGATCAATCGTCATCGATTTCCACCTTTCAGTTAATCGAATTACTCGATTAAAGCTCTTCGATTAATCGATTACGGCACCACCCCCCCCCCGACCCTAACACCGCCCCTTGGCCGGAGCGCATGATTGTGAGGCGCGCGACGCCGTGACGCAGATGTCGAGCGCATATTTTTACGCAAGTCGAAGGAGCCCGGAACCGCAGGCGGCCATACCCAATGGAGATAGAAATGAACTCGACCCGATCTCTGTCGCCTACACCGTTTTATTTAACCCCCAAATTTTACTGACTTTTCGTGCAAGTACCACATTGTAATATGCGCTGCTTATTTCTTGACTGGTTCAGTTCTTATTGCCGTCTTATTTTACTCCTTAGCGAATTAAAGATTATTTGTCACCAATGAAAGAAATAGAGATAATGTATTGGAAGGTAGAGAGAGCGGCCTGATCTAGTACGCCCCGGCCTTCTACTGTACTTTGGGAACAACGCAACAGGGGAAAAAGAGTGATGAAGCATGATGATGGGGATAAGAATGAGTGATCCGTATATACGTAAGACATGACTGCTTCCGCAAAGGGGACATGGACGCTAGTAATCATTTTTTATTACGCTTGGTACCAACTATATAGCCCAACTGTCCGCCTTAACACTTGCAGTTAGTCCAACTTATGGCAGCTATTCACTTCTGCAAAACAGCCTGCTATGAAGCGGAAAATGTCGACTCAGCTCTCTTGACATAAACACTCATAATAGTCAAACCCCAGCACGTGTAACTGGGACCTCGCCTCCACTTGAAACGTGACGGGGGCCGCCATTAGTCGGGCGAATATTCTGTGCAGGGAAACGCACTCGAGGATTATGACAAAGGTCTAATAGTCATATAACGGAAAGACGCCACTTTAGCGTCATTTACGATTAATAGTCGCTTTTCATAATCCACACCTTTGCGCATTGGTATACCGAACGTCTAGCATCCAGGCCATTTCTATTGAAAAAATGACCTTGTAGGATTTGGTAATTCTGTATGGGCGCCTATTTCGGGAGAAATACAGCTTTCATCTATTGCATGTACTCCCATGTCAGCCAGCCTAGAGGCCGCCGTCTACTGCTGTGGCACGAGTGGAGGACAGTCGCGAAATACTGTGTTCTAGTCTCTGACACATCAGACAGCGCCCACAGTTCGAGCTGTACGCGCGATTGAAAAGGTGCACGTAGCGCCGAGTTAAGTCGGCGACCAGGTGAAACCTGTGCAGTATACAGTAAAACCTCGTTTATCCAGATCTCGTTAACTCGGAAATTCGGTTAACTCGGACTCGCGGCGCGGTCCCGGCAAAACTGTATATACTTCAATGGCGTAAAATGCTCGTTAATTCGGAAGGATTTAGCCGCGCACTGGTTAACTCGGAGAACTCCGGAGATGGCTATCGAGGGACTCCATGCTTTTAGTCGCGCGATCTCGGCGGCTCAAGCACTGCTTGCCGTAACCGACGGTGGAGCCCGCGGAACCGGAGTTTTGGAGAAACCGAAACCGAACGAACGACTGCAGCAGAATATGATCATGATGATAGTGAAATGAGGAAGTGGCTAGGTGGCGCTAGTCACCACCCGGCGGAAGCGCTTGGGCCGCCGGTGCATCCAGTGTCTATTAAAAGCGGAACGCACACGGACGACGGGACGGCTTGCGCTGCCATTAGGAGGTGCCACTGCCACCATATGCCACCACAGTTGTTTGAGCTGCTTGCTACGCCTACGCAGCTGCTTTCTTTGTGTACGTAGCGTGCGAGCCAGAGAACACGCGAGCTCGTACACATTGCGTTCTCCGTCTGTGCTTGTGCCGTTGCCGCCGCTGTCGCACTTCATGGTGATGGCGACCGCCACCGGAGTGAAGTGGCCACAGCAGCCAGCAATGATGACAGTCCAGATGAGCCGACGCGATATCGCACCGTGCAGGAGGCTGCCGAAGCCCTCGCGGTCCTCGAGGAGTTCTGTGTCGGTTCTCATGACAGCGAGCGTGCGCACTACCACCTGATGGGGTTGAGGAAGATCGTTCTTTCACGAATTCCGACGACGAAGCAGACAAAAATAACGCACTTTTTCAAGAAATAAAGGTTTGTCTGTGCCGAGTACATTTTCCTTTTGTTTTCATGGTCCATTCGATAATCCGGAATTCGGTTAACTCGGACATTTTCGCCGGTCCCGTGAGATCCGGGTTAACGAGGTTTTACTGTACTGGCACAGCTGCAGTTTGCTCTAGCCGGGAGGAAAAACTTGTGTCAATCTATTTCCCACGGATACCTGCACTGATGGCTTGTTTGAGACCAGTATGTTGCTGTGCAATCTCTCATGAGTGACCTCAAGGGAGAGGTGACGTCAGTTCGTGGTTATAGTATTATTGACGGCTTCCACAATACCTAACGGACAGAGAATTGTTGCCGTCCCTACAAGAGCGAGCTTCTTTACCTTTCCTTTCCTCCTTGTCTCTTTTTTTTTTTAAATCTTTCTTGGTATTGCCTCGCCCTCGGCCACACTGCGTGTTTCCGGTGCGACTTTCCAACTAGTGTGGTCGTCGAAAGCGCCTCCAATTTCGGTTCGCTCTAGTAGGCAGACTTCGACGGAATAAGACCTGCTGCCCAATCGTCCGTGGGTCATGGCCACTCAAGAAATCTTGGATCCATGACAACATCCAAAGACGACGGGCTCCCTATGTTCAGTGGGCGAAAGTGCGAATATTCACACAGCCGCTAATGCGCACATGTGATCTCTAGCGCATCGGATAACTTGTGTCGATGTCAAACACAAGCAACGCCTCTCAAACAACAAGACATCATTTTTCAAGCACTTATAAAAAATGTCGATTAATCGATTAATCGATGAAAATATCACAGCGAAAACAATTAATCGATGAAAGGCTAAACCGACGAACAATTAACGATTAATCGATTAAAAAATTTAATCGACCATCCCTACGTACCACTAGACGTGACCTGTTGCTTAACGTCAGACAAAGATGTCTTGGAACGCAAAATAAATATGCAAGCACTGAAGACGGAACATGAAAGCGCTATCAAGCAATCGCGGACCCAACACGACCAGCTGATCAGCCATACTCGCAATTGCAAACCATGCACGGGGTGCCGGAACAGGATGCAATGATCGCAAAACAGGATGACTTGCCTCCAAAATTGGTGCGTCGCGCTGCCACTAAGCCTCAGAGATTTTAGTTCTTAATGTGATTTTTGAGGCCATACTTTCTCTCATCGGGGCCCGTTCAGTGTGCTCGACAACTGCAATTGGAGTCCAAATTATCGAATTTAGAGCTAGAAACCATCTGAAATATCCGTTGTTTTAACACCTTGAAGGAGTACTGACACCAATTTTCGAAGCTGAGTTTACTCCACCATATAACTCCCCTGTATGCGTAGACAGTAGGCATGTGCGAATAGTAATATTTTGGTTCGAAGCGAATTCGAAGCGAATAGTCCTTGGGGTCGAATACTTTCGAAGCGAATTCGAATAGTTGGGTCTATTCCAAGGTTGGGTCCAAGTTGGAACCTTGGGTCTAGCAACATCGCTAGGGCTGTATCCTCAGATGTCTTGACACCAGGAAACCTTGCCTTGATGCTGCGTGCCAGACTTGAAGCAATTGCCGATGACTCATCTGATTGAGCTGTGTGCCGAGCAAGTACAATGCCAGTGCACTCCAGCAATGGAATTACTTGGGACAACGTGGGATATTTGTCCCCAGATAGCTCTGTTGTGGCTTGAACAAGTGGATCGAGTACCTTCACAGCGGCAGTCATCAGCTTCCATTCAGCTGCAGTGAGGTTATCAACCGCATCGCACTCCGAAAGCTCCACGGTGATTGGTTTGCGAAGCTCGAGCAGCCTAGTCATCATCTGATGCTCGCTATTCCAACGCGTCGGAACATCTTGCACCACTTCCAGGGCATTCAGCTGCATTTCCCTTTGTACTTCCACAAGGCGCGCCCGAGCCTTTGAGCTTTTCTTATAGCGGCCAACGATAGCCCTGGCCTTCGTGCACAGTTGGGAAAATCCAGGTACATCCCGCTTGACATCACTCACGCACAACTGCAGCGTGTGCCCGAAACATTTTATGCCTATCCAAGGCGACTGTGTAATTGCTGCAGTGAAATTTCTTCCATTATCTGTAACTACGTACACTGGTACAGTACCTGGATCGGGAAGTGCCCACTCCTCCATCACACTTTTTAGAAACAGCACCAAGTTTTCGGCTGTGTGAGCGTCTGCCATTTCTGTACATGCCAGTGCGTGCACATGAAGTTGAAATGAGCTGTCCATGATGTGGCATGTTACCGACAAGTAGCTTTCATTAGCACGCGATGTCCAACTGTCCGTTGTTATTGAAATGGCCTCGACTCCACCGTCAATCACCGCCTGAAGGCTGTTCATCAAGTTTTGCTTCTTCGAAGCATAGAGCTCCGGGATTATTGCTTGGGAAAACGTTGTCCGCGACGGCACAACGTACTCGGGCATAGCAGCGTTCATAACGGCCACAAAGCCCGGCTCCTCAACAACACTGTAGGAATGCATCCCGCGCACTATGAATCCGGCAATGGCCTTTGTCATTTGCTGTGCTTTTGGCGCCGTATGTTTCAGCTTCGGCTTGAACCGGTCAGCAACTGAGGGCTGCTGCACGTCAGGCTTAGCAGTAGACTTCACGCTTTTCCGCGCACAACGTTCCTTTTCGTATGTCACGAAGACATCCGGGTGCCTCTTTAAATGCGTCGCCAGAGTCGTCGTAGTCCCCGTTGGCGTCTTCAGAATGGAGTGGCACTTCAGACGCTGAGCTTCTTGGCCAGGCGGGACCTTTACAAAAAAGTTCCATATCGGGTTGGCACCCGTGGACGCATTGGCCATGTCACTTGACCGAAGTAACTGATGCACACTGAAGTTCAAGCGTGGAGTGCGATCAACAGCTGCTCACTGCACGCGTGCCACACGGTAACCAAACAATGAAACGGGAGCCTTGACGAACGTGCGCGTGTAAGATGGCTACGACAACGCTCTGAATGTGGCTTAGCTTGTCTTGGCTCCAGATGTAGTCGAGATGTAGGCCTGATGTCAATGGCACTGCGGCTTGCCAAACGAAACCGAAACTCCTGATAGAACTTGCACGCAGTTTTGAAATTTGTTCACCCCGAATACTTCGAAATATCGGAAATTTTAAATTCGGGTCGAAGCGAATTCGAATACTCTAATATTCGTTCGAATATTCGAAGCGCTCGAATATTCGCACAAGCCTAGTAGACAGCTCTGAGCAAATGTTAAGCTTAGGAAATGCTGATATTTTAATTTGACGTCAAAGTCAATTTTCACATGGCGTGCCTACTGACATCGACACTAGTGTGATGTCAGGCTACAGTACAAATTTTGGTGACTTCACGCAGCAGTATGCCAAGTTGTGATGACATCAGGTACAAAAACATGCAAAATGGCCGCTCGTGCGTCACTCTCGGTCGTATGCTCTCGCCATTCAGTCGCCGTAGTTGACAGTGCCCGTGAAGCGAGTGAGCGAAGTTGAATTACCCTCTATCGTCGTGTGTGCCCGCGTATAATCGGAAGGCAAGCTCTCTATGGTGCCGACATTTTGCCCCTGAAATGCTGTGGAGGTCTTGGAGGCCACCTTAGGTTATCGCAGGCTCCGGAGCCACGCCGACACCCACCGTGCGTGTCGTACGTTGCATCTTGCACTGTGCCAAAGTATTCGCTATCGTAGCGGAGTCACTACAAAAATTTTGTACATTGTTGACCCCGCACTTGCTGCAGACACTGCGCGCGAGAGACCACTAGGCGAAAACGTCACGATTTTTTTGCGGGAACACGTCACGAGGGCTCATTACTATGCACATACTTAGTGTTGTGACGTCAGGCTACAGTAGGAACCGAAACCAGCTTTTAAAGGCATGCTGTAAATGGCACGCTCATGCCTACGTTTCCTGGGCTCTCGAGGGCTTGGCCTTTCACTTCATGCAAAAAAACGCCAACTGAAAATTTTCGTGGCAGTACTCCTTTAAGCCTATGGGGGCACTGGTGGTACCGCACGACTGTCTGGATTAGCGTCGTGCAAATTATCGGTTGGCGATAGTAGACGGCCATCCGGTGACTGTAGATGGCTCACCTTGCTGAAATAAATTGTTTGAAGTCAAAACATCCCTCTTCTCATTCATTTTCAGAGCTTTTCTCACTCCTGTGTTTTCCTGGCTCTTATGTTTTTTTTCTTGGTCCACTGAAAAACGTATGCACGGGGTTCCACTGTATTCCAGGGTGTCGAACTGAAAACTGTACCCGAACCGGAATTTTCGCTGGAGCTGAACCCAAAATTTTCGGAACGTGCTTGAACCTGAACTGAACCTGAACCGCAAAAAATAATGTCAGTTATCGGTTCGGAACACCGTGGTTTAAATAGCTGCGGTGCCGTGCGTTGTGTTTGACGGTAGATGGACGGGAGGAGTAGGCAACGGCGGCCCAGCGGATGGCTTTCCTGTAGAAACGTCGTCATATTTACGCAATACGCAGGAAAGGTGGTGGCTTTGTTCCCGCGCCGCCCGCAGTTGGTAATTGCTGTGCCATTACCATAGTTGACAATACACCTCTCTGGCAGTCCTGTTCAAACAGTGGCTTCGATGCATGCCGCCAGGTAAACAGAGTGGCAATTTGGCCCTGCTGTGGTGTTCTGCATTACAGGAATAGTACCGGATGCTATCTTTCGCACAAGCTCATTGCAGTGGGGGGTTCGAAGTGTGGGAACACAGAGGTGTAAATATAGGCTCTGAGGAGAGAGAAGCGCAGGTTTTGTTGGTGAAGTGCTGCATATGCGTTGATCCCTGAAGGTGGTCGCTGAGGCAATCGGATGAATATAACGAGAAAGGAGAGAGGAGAGAGCTTAGTGTTAACTCGGGTCGCAGATGCGGCAAGGTGTGCAGAGGTCGAGCTTGGCACTGCCTCTGATCAAGAGATGAAGAAGTTGTAAAGCTTGGTGCTTATCACATTATGAATGTAGACGTTAAGGGCTCGGAATGAACCACTTGGTGTAGTTTGACCCCAGTTGTGTTGTCACAATGTTTGCTGGCAGTACTGGCCACCTTGGCCAACTTTTGTAAATATGTAGTTTGTGCAATTAAACCTTCGTGTGTGTTGTGAAGTGATCTTGGCCCACACTCCATCCTTCAACGTGTCGCCGTGGTCATTGGAACCATCAGGAGGGAACCCCATCAAAAATTAACTCCGCGATCTGCCAGCTGCTGCTCGTCCCTGTGATTGATTGCGATCTTTCTGTTGGCCTCTATCGGTGAATTTGTTTGGCTGATTTTGTTCTTGCAATGTGCCTTCTTTTTCCGCTGCAATGGTCCAGTGGTGCTCGAATGCCGACCCCTGAAATCCGCGGATGCAAGCCCCGCCGCACGATCGCATTTTCGTGGAGAGGGAACGCTAAGGGTCATGCACTTTGCTTTATATCGGTGCACACTAGAAAGTTCCAGGTGACCAAAATTGTCCAGACTGCCCACTACAGCGTGTCTCCCCTTTTCACTCTTTCGTACCCTTTCCCTCACGAGTCTAGTGCCGTGCCGCCAAGGGCTACAGTAAACAGCGTTCCTTTAAGCGAATCACAACTATTATTGGCCCTCTCCCTTCAGAATTGTCTGTGAAACTAGATGCAATTCGGCACGCTGGAGTGCAGCACAAAAACATGCGTTGCTTTCACCACAAACTGTAATTTCTGCAAAGCGAACAAAACCACTTTCTGATACGTTTGTGAAAATATACTTTAGTGATAACTGCCATCTTTGCACCTGCAAGCGCCGAATGTATATGTGTAGCCATCAAAGCCAACCGGCAGCCCGAGATTTGTGTTGACCTTGTTGTGTGTAATTCCGCGACATTTGACATGGCAATGGGAATGCTCAATTTGGTCAAAATATTCCATTTTTCAATTTTATTTTTTTTTTCATGATCCTCGGACCTTCTTTTACCATGTGGTGCAATCTTATAATGAAATATACAGTAGTAGTAGGGGAAATGCCACTTTATCTATGTGTCGTCATCCAAAACCACAAGAAAATCTGGCTTCTGAAAGTGACGGCATCTTGGCGTCATCGTAATAAGGAGAGATCGAACCTGAGGATAGTCACACCGTCGTGTTTCTCCAACAAAAAATACAACCACCAAAGGGAGCAATAAGTTAGCTGCTCAAAGTTAACATTTGACTGTTTTCATGAAATAAAACTTCGAGCTCAATTTTCTCAGCTTCCATTTTTTTAGCAGTTGCTGTCAGTCATCCCAGTGCCATTTCATAACTGTTGAAAACTGCCGACCTTGGCTCACTCTAGACTTCAACATCTCGCCTCCCACTTCTCTCTCTCCTCTCCATTTACAGTAGAAGCTCATTAACTTGGCTTGTTAATTTGGAAAATCAGATAATTCGGACTTGTCCTCTGGTCCTGGAAAAAATATGCATTGCTCAATGCACCAAACGCTCTGTATTTCGGCCACAGTCGGGCCACATTCCGATCAAATCGGACAATGGTTGATGCTTGCGGAGCCGAAATCTCTGCAAAAGTGCGACGTGCAATGGTGAAAACGAAGTGAGCCTCCAACCGAAACAAGGTGGCATAACCTGAATCGCCATTGTCAACAGCATGAACCATGCGGAAACAACAGAAACGGCATGCTTTGTGAATTTTATCGCCACCTGTGAGGCAGAGTAGGTCATGTGCTCTCAGAAAAGTATGGTTGCCATACAGACGACAGTTGGAAAATGACAAGAACAGCATCTTTTACATAGCTCTAAGATAAGAACATAAGAACAGGATTTGCTTATCCATTCATAAAATGAAAGTGCAGCAATGTGGCATATATTTGTTTGTTTTCTTGGTGCTTTTGATAATTCGGACATTTGGTTAATTTGGCCGTTTTTCGTGGTCCTGTGAAATCTGAGGTAACAAGCTTTTAGTGTTGTTTCTGTATGATTGAAATAAAGAGTGCAGGCGTCTCGTTCTGTGCTGGTTGAATTTCACTTGGGCACATCTCATCGCTCTCCTCTTTTTTCTTTTTCTTCTTTTTTTCTTCTTTTTTTTTCTTTACCAGTCACCTTTTCCACAAGGACCTATGTAGGACGTTTATTTTACTAGCGTGTAAAGCATTGCTGCCGTTTTTGAATGGCTTGCAGGATTTCTGTCCAGTTGCACTGGCTTATAGGAGGGGAAACCATTTGATATGTCAAATTGGAAAATCAAACTTGTGGGGTTTGTTTTGGTTTGGTTTGATGACTTGCTGTCAGCTTTTCATAGCCTTATGTATTGATCATTTCTTTATTTCAGTGTTTGCCAACTTCATTGGGGAGACCATTGTCTTAGACACATTGGATGATGCTACCAAGTACAGGACAGAGGCAAGCAACACTCCATATATATATACCACCATGCATGTGTAAACAGTTTAATGGAATTATAACAATACTGGTTTTAACAATACGTCAGTTATAACAATGATCAGCTGCTACACCATCAACTTTTGTATATTTTCTGTGGGGAACTAACCCTTTTACAACAGTGCCTCCATACTTTGTTACTCGTTATAACAGTGAAGTTTAGCTGTTGAGCGTGCCCTGTGTTGGTGCCAATAGGTAATGTAATGTGAAATCTTTGAAAAGAAAACCAACCCTGGCCACTGAACACTTGCTGTTCCTCCTTACAAAAGGCTGCCCCACTGTTGTGCGATAGAAGCCAGCTTTTCCAAAGGTCCTGCTTACATTGTGCCATCCTCCTAAACACCAGCCTTGCCCTGAAGAGAAAGTAACAAAGCTGGCCTTGTGGAACCTTCCCATCCCAGATGGGCTGCTTTCCCCTCTGGTCAGTGAAGGGGGATGGGGGTGCATAACATAACACCACTGCAGGGAGGGATGGTGTTCCTTTCTATGCTGCTTAGGGTTGTTTCATGGTGTTATCATTGGCCATTGTGCTCTCTGTCGTGCTGTGAAGCATACAGATTGCGTGAAGGGGCCTTTAGCCATCCCCCACCGCCCCACCCCAATCCTTCCTTTGCCACACACACCACAGTTCTGGGGTCCCCTTATATAGCATTCTTTGTTTTGTTTTCTTTTCATGCAATCCTTTAATAATAATTATTGGTTATAACAATGTAATTTTCATGGCACTTCAATACTATAAGTATGTTCTGCTGTATGTGTCTATGCAACAGGATTCCATAAATTCAACTTTTATGGGGCCTTACAAATTAATTAAACGATGCTTAATTAATTGAACGAGGCCAAAATACAAATAAGGTGCACACCCCAATTGCTAGCATAATAAACCAGCTCCCCACTTTTGTCCTTGTAAAAAAAATGCAGTTGTGTGCTACCTGCCCACATTGTTTGTGTGTAATTTCGAGTCATTGATGATTGCAATAATGTAAAATTATGCCGTTACAGTAGGCATCCTTGAAGGAACCATGAAAATTTGTTAGTCTTATCAGAAAATTGTAAAATAAATTCTGGTGCCAGCCCTGGCGGCGGTTTAATTAGGCATCTTTTAAATACATCAAGAGGTAGCAGCCCCACCAAGAAATCTAAATTTGTTTTAATTACAGTCTAACACATATATCGAGCTCGACGGGTATTGCAAATCAATTCAATATAATGTTACAGACGGATTGCTGACGTTCTGGCCGAGGACCAGACGAGTCTGCTTCGTGAAAAAGGCAGCCGCTTAACTTCGTTGCACGCTGTGCTGTTTCCGCCGCAGTGACACGTGCGCCCCCACTGTCCGCTGGGCAGGCAGAGGTGACGATATCCGCCGTTCAGGTGGCTGCACGCGTTGGCCAGCTGAGGACATTTTTCTGAGACGGCGGTGATGCCGTACAGCTTGCCGTTGCCTCCGAGGGGCAGCTTCAGGGGTTCAGCTGTGCCGCCATTCCGGTCGACCACATGGATGAATGGAATGGTCCAGTCAGTCCAGTATACCTTTCCGGCGGCCACGGCCAGTCCGAACGGGTACTGCGCCGGCGTGTACACGACGCGACGGCCGAGGCCGTTCAGGTTGACGTACTCGACGGTGCGTCGTCCGGCGTCCGTCCAGCACAGGTCATTGTGCTCCAGGTCGAGCGCCAGCATGTTGGGCGTCTCGAGGCCGTCGCCCTCGACCAGGACCAGCCTGCCGGAGCCGTCCATGTGGCACGACTCGATGCGGGGTGAGCGACGGTCCCAGTCACTCCAGTACAGCCGCCCTAACGCCGGGTGCACGGCGATGCCCCTCGGGTTGACGAGTCCCGTGTTGACGATCACGTGGTGGTACACACCGTCCAGGGAGGCCACCTCGACCGTGTCGTCGACCGAGTCCATCCAGAAGAGGTTGCGCGAGGCCCAGTCGATGGCCACGCCCTCGGGCGACCGCAGGCCCGCCCGGAACACCTCGGCCGCCGACCCGTTGTACAAGGCGCGCCGCTACAAAGAAATACAGGTCTTGAGACCTTACCTGCAATGGACAATCACCTACCAATCAGTGCATTCAAGAATGACAACTAATTCCGCACATACGACACAACAAAATATTTTATCTGCATGAAAAAAAATTGCTGATTTTGGCCTGCTTCTTCGTCTTCGAAATGAAGTTAAAGACACTGGCCTCCATCTTATCAAGGCTGTCTAGGTGCAACAGCCTGGTCCCTTTCATGTCGCCGCAACAACGGCAAATCAAGCCGAGCGCCGCCGCCACTTCAGCGGCGGAGTACGAGCGTATCGTCGCCACCACCTCGTCCGGACGATTGCATCCTGGCTAGGCATCCTGGCCTAGGCATCCTGGCTCCCTGCAACTGCAGCTACAATGCCCTTCTCATTGAGGCTCACAACAGCCTGAACGTTGTAATCAACTTCCACAGTATCATCCGTAGACATTCCGAGTGGAACGGCAGCCGGGAAAAGGGCCGACAATTCGCGAAACGTGCCGTCACCGCCATCTTCACAGGTTCCCGCAAGTTCGGCCCTCACGAAGCCTGCCTTCCGGAAGCAGTTGGCCACTGTATCCTTCTTTACATCTTGCCAGGCACCCGTCATCATTTGAATGGCAACCACCTTGAAGGACTTAATGATGCCCTGGTCGAGCAGTTCCAGCTTTGCTGTTGTGTTGTCGGGCAGAAATTTGAGTTAGATGTCTTTAAGCTCGCAGGTGGTGTGGTGGGCTGAGCAGTTATCCACAAGAAGGCAAGGGCAACGCCCCGACTTGCCCAGCTCGACATCCCATGCCTGCAGCCATTCTGTGAAGAGCTGACGTGTCATCTACGCCTTAAGGGGGGGGGGACGTGGCAAGGGGAATGTTCAACTTAGTCAGAATTTTTCATTTTTAGATTTATTTTTCTTCCCATGATCCTCGGACCTTCTTTTACCTTGTGGTGGAATATTATAACGAAATACGCAGTGGTAGTAGAGAAAATGCCACATTATCTGTGTGTTGTCATCTAAAACTACAAGAAAATCTGGCCTCAAAAGTGCCACTATCTTGGCATCATCGTAAAGAGGAGAGATTGAACCTGAGGATAGCCACACTGCCGTGTTTCTCCAACAAAAAATACAACAAGCAAAAGCGAGCAAGAAGTTAGCTGCTCAAGGTTCATATATAACTGTTTTCATAAAATAAAACTTTGAGCTCATTTTTCATTTTTTAAGCAGTTGCTGTCAGTCATCCCAGTGGCATTTCATAACTAATGAAGCTAAATTCATTCTGTTTTCACTTAGATCCTGAAATGTTTGTGAGCGCCATAAAGCTATTCATTTCTACCTGCACGTCACACAAAGTTTTATAATTGTATTTTTGCAAAAGTTGGACATTTCAAAAATTTTTTCTGTTAATTAGGGGGGGTGACTGTAAGGGTCTATAAAGTGATGTAGCTCAAGAACTATAATAGGTAGGTTAAAACTGATTTCATTTAAGATATCAGCATAACAAACTACATCAGTGTGAAAAATTTCATCAGTTTATACCTATAAATAACAAAGATACTTTTCATTGCCATGCCCCCCCCTTAAAGGCATAGCACACAGGAAGCTGCTTTCACTTTTTGAAGCTGCGAGGTGCCCTTGCTTTTCCGATCACAAAATGATGGAGCTTTCGAGACCCATCAAAGTTGGCAGCGAGCAGAGCGCTGGCGCGGACTTTGCTCATCTTGCCCCTGTGACATGTGCTGCCCCAGATGTCGAGCATCTTGCTTGGCAGCATTTGCAGAACAGACCGCTCTTGTTGGCATTGAAGATTTCTGTGGGAGAAAACTTCGCGGAGATTTCCGGCCGCTCCTTCGTAATCCACTGCTGGATGTCCTGGCTGCTGAGGACTTCGCTTTTGACAGAAATAGTTTTGCCAATGATGATATAGCAGTTTTTTTAATCTGTGAAGCCACCTGGTGTTGTTGATAAAGTTCTTTTCACCGAGTGCACGGCAGACCATTTGGCCTTAGCCATTAGCATTGGCCCATTCCACTGGAATGTTCTCCGTACTTCTATAAACCGGGCATAAAGTGTCCAACTACCAAACTTTGGTTCCAGCAATTGTGGCTGATTCTTGTATTTCAACAGTTCAAACTTTTAGTACTGCTTCTGTCCCATTATTAAGATATTTTATCAGACAAATCGGGAATGTGGGCTGATGTGAAGTGGTATGCATATGTAACGCTAGAAACGAGAGCCGTGCCGTGGTTCCTGCGCCATGCTTTTATTCCATTGCACACGCCTCTTCTTCCTCATCGTCGTCTTCTCCTGCTATCGCCCGCTTGTTACGCCACACATACATACATGTGGCTCTGCTTGCAGGTGACCAAGTTCTGTGCCTGCCCTACCTTGCTGGCCAGGACGGGTGAGCGCATTGCAAGCACGGGTAAGTTTGGTGGCCATCAGAACCGGGCACCTCTCATTGCCCAGCTTCAGGGCAACGTGTTTGGTGAGCCACCCATGAAGGACCTCGATCGAGTTCAGGACCAGATTCGTAAGTGGACACACCATATTTAAAGTCATGGGCGGCGACACTTTTTCTGAAAGATCTTTCGTTTGAAGGAAACATTACTTGCATTGTGGCATGTACAACTAAACGTTGATGTGACGATCTTTAATATGCAATGAATTCTGCAGTGGCATGGTTAAACTTTGACAGGGTGCTTTTTTTTTTTTTTTTAGGCATTACAGATTTTTATAAAAATGCTTTGACCATAAGGCACCTATAATCTTGTGTGGGGTCAGAGTATTCGTACTTATTCCTTTCATTGTAATAAACTTGACAGTGGTTTGTTCAGCATCAGTTCTAAGTCTTTCTTGGTCTCATGTCACCGTCTTTTTGTACTGCTTTCATTATAAAGATCACCTGGCTCACCAAGTTGTGCATGCTAATTATCGGAGACTTTAGTTAGTTCAAAAACACAAACTGCCTCCTGGCCCAATATGTGTCCCACTAAATGGAAGGTACCGTATAAACCAGACAATAGGTGGAGTGGGAATATAGGTCAACCCCCCAAGTTTAGGTGACCAAAAAATAAAAAAAAAATAAAAATAAAACAACCCAAAACTGCCGAAACACATTTATTTGCGAATAGGGCGCACCGCTGACCCATCGTCGGAGCTCCCCTCAACTACCATCGCAGCTGTTCCTATTTGTCAGACGAAGCATCACTGTCTTCTGAAGACGAGAGTTTGTCGCTGGCCGCCTCCCACAGTGCGTCGTCTTCCGTGCCATCCAGCGAGTTGCTGATACAACATTTCTTAAAAGCATTTTCCACCGTGGAATCTGGCAAGCAACGCCAGGCGGAAACCACCCCGCCGCAGACAGTCGCAAGCGAAGGCCTCTGTTGGCGGCCCGTCGGCGTCTTCAGGTTGTCACCGGATATTTACTCCTGGTACTCCAGCCACTATCTGTCCTTGAACGGCTTGTTCAGCACAACGTCAAGCAGCTGGAGGGTGGACGTCATACCACCTGGTATCACGACGAGGTCCGTTTTTCCATCGCCGAGTGCGCGTTTTACAGCGTCGGTCAAGTGACCATGAAACGCATCCAACACAAGCATGCTGCGAGGACGCAGCAACTTTTGGCAGATGGATGTGCGTCGGCGGAGAGAAAATCCTTTGCGTCTCATGAATCGACGCACCCACGAGTTTGGTGCACGGAAGTGTTCTCTTGTGAGCCCAGCTTCTCGAGCGAGCTCCATGGCTTTGTTGCGAATGGTATCCACGGTCACTGGCAGCGAGCGCGCACGAACTTCCCGCACAAAGTTCGCGGGCGTATCCTCCAGCTGTGGATGAACCGCACTTCGCCCACGAAACGACGTTTTCCGAGGGTTGGACTTCTGCAGCTTCCCTTTCTGTTCACGCTTTTTTCCGGAACGCCAAAGCGGCGCTGAGCGGCCATGTTGCCGTTCGCTTCAGCGAACTCAAACAACATTGTTTAAATGCAGCTGAGAACTGCCTCCTTTGTCGCTGCTCATATTCAATGAACGAAAAAAAAAGAACACTAAATATCATACGCGACGTCAATCGGAGCCGAACAGATCGGAAGCACAGCACAAACACAAAGAAAACAGGGAGACTAAAAAAAAAAAAATAAGAAACGCCTGGTATTGGATTTGGATGTGGATACTGCCGTGTGTGGCTCATGCACGCCGCATGTTGCCAGACGGCGACGCACTGTCGGCTAAACACCGCTATATAAGACGAGGGGTGACTTTAGCTCGGTGTTTTTTTTAAAATATCTCGACTTATATTCCGGTTTATACGGTAATGTGACGTGCTTTCATTTTAAGTGGATCTAGGCAATGCCTATGTTGTTTGTCTTATGGTAGAAGAGGGCCTTCTGTAAACAGCATTTCATTATTCCAGAAGCAGCCAAATGAGTTTGACCAAACCACCAACTTCAGACATTTGCAGCAGTTTAAATTTAACAAAACAGGCCCACGACTCCACGTCTGTGCTTTGCGTGAAGACAGTCAAGGCACTGCAATGTTGGACTCGTGGCTGTACAATCTGCAGGCTCATCGGATGCCACTTCACTCATGCCTGCAGGGTTATGTTACATGTGAATAGGAATGTACGCAGCTGCTATGCAAACTGGAAGTCACTTCATAATCTAGCAGTGTCTATGTATAGTTAGCAGTAGGCATTGCTATTGATGAAGGGAAGGATCAAGAACAAAAGGGCCTTGATGTGTGAGTGGTGTGTAAGAACATACGAGCGGTCAAGATGTTTCGGCTTGTGAGCCGATGGGGAAGTCTGTTTAGAAACCCGACAACAGCCCAGTCAACGCGAGATTCTCATTAAAAGTTTGGTCAAGGCTTGGAGGTTTCGGATGAGCCTCATAGAAGTTTAGTTTTTGTTTGAAATTATTCCTTGATTGTTTCAAACTATTTTGCAATTTTCTTCAGTTTTGGTGTATCCACAATTGGCCATTGTAGCATGTGCTTGTCTTTATTGTTGACCAAAGAGCTCTTTACCAAACCACACTAGGCAAACCTGTGTCAGAAGGACCAGGCTCGGTTTAGCATAAGTAATAGTACTTGTGATGCTCTCGCTCATTTACATTTCTATTCTGCTGAAGTGGTTCAGCTTGTGTTCTCAGCGTGAATGAAATTTTTTCCTTTTCAAAGCACTCTACTGTTGCTTCAGTTTGGCTGAACTCTTTCATGTCCTGATTGCCAGAGCTCCTGAAGAAGCTCAGTGGGGCCATGAAGAAGCAGCGAGATGCACGGACAGAACTAGAGAAACAGAAGCAGAAGGATGCTACCTTTGTGAATAAGAAAAAGGACTATGAGCAGCTTAAGAAGGAGCTGGCAGGGGTTGATGAGGCCATTGCCCGCCTCCAGTGTTCGGGTCAGGACGATGACCGGCTAGCTCTGCCTGTCCAAGACCTTGTGAGAAATTCGCCTAGGCGCCAATCTCTCCCAGCTGCACCAATCAGCAGGTACCCTCCAGGTCAGTGCTGCGCATTCGTCTCATTCACGGAAAACTTTGCGTGTCATGCGTGTTTACTTAAACAACACTTACTATTTACTCGTGTGACGAGCCCACTTTTGTTGTTCTTCTGGGAAATTAATGCCAATTTGGGGATAGGTTTAGCTATTCAGAAGAAAGAAATTAGAGCAGACTTATTTACATGACACTCAATTCCATGATGTAGATGGGAAAGTGGCTGTCAAAACCTTGCCTTTTTATTAAAAGCTGGTATGCAATGTATGTAGCTTTTGTTTTATTCACGCCACTAGCCAGCACTTTCTCGGTGCTCTTATGAGCTGCTGTCCTCACCCTCCTTACTCAACCCATGTAGACACATATCCAACTGCTGCTGGCTTTAAAAATACAAGCAGAAATGCCACAATAATTTGTTTGTAGCCACCATGTGGCTTTGAACCAGTTCATGGGATACTGCAGAGATTTCGCTCCAGAGATTTCGCTCTTGACACAATCGAGAACTTAATTCCCACAAGAAGGAACTTGCCTTGCTTTGGCCCCTGAAACACACGGTGATCTTATTCGGAAACGTGAAGTGCATCCTCTTTTCTTTTCACCAGTGGTGCGCATGCACTGTATTGACACCAAATTCTGTCTGGCTGCTTGGTTCCCATGTTCTGACACGTGCTCAACAATTTTGGGTTTGAAGCTGGCCATACATAGCAAATGTACTGTCCCATTGTGGCTCGCAAAGTAGATGTCCAAACGACTTCACAGCAAAAGAAGCCAGGGTTGAATGGTGGCGATCTCACATTGGCCATTGCACGGTGTTTGTTGCTACTTTTCTGTGCCGCTGTGTCAGCGCATGTTCACACCAAAAGAAGTAGCCTCCTGCGGTGTTCACCGTGACAATTTAAAAGTCCTGTGGCCAGATGAAAGTGCCGCATGTTCTCACGCGTAGCTGCATGCAAGCATTGGCATACACCCATAGGTACTGTTGCCTTTCTCTGTCCTCTTATGGTCCTCACCTGCAGTCCCCTGCTGCAATCCCCGCCATTTTCTGCCCCATTTTTCTCACTGCAGCTAGATATTGTGGCTATCTTGGAGGTCAAGCTAACTGTGCATTCAGATGGCTGGCTCTGGAGATATGAGGTACAGTTGTGATAGTGCGCTGTTGCTTGTGTGCGGTGGCAAGAAAATACAGTAGAATCTCTATGATACGATTACGGTTGATGCGTAATTGATGCTTCCTTCGGGCAAACGAGCGCGAGAGAAAGCGAGCCACCACATGGGTGCGAAATGAGCCTCTGGGCGGTTCCATATGACTCCGCAATGGAGCACATATGTCACGGACCGGAATGCTCTGATCAATCTCCTCCACGGCATGGAGGAGACCAATTATTCTTGTGCCGCGAGAGCGATCGCTCTCGTGGCACGAGAATCCTGCTGTGCGACAGGCTCGGAGGCTCGCGTTTTGGTGTCTTGCACTCTTGATTATCGCATTTAGCGTTAGCGCATACTCTCGGTTCCACCTTCCCTCCATCTGCTTTGCACATTCACTCACTGCAAAGCAATGAAAGTGCTGCATGCTGCTCTTTGGAACTCCTGGGAAAACACCAGAATTGCGCTGTCCAGGTTCTGACCAGCCATTATGTGATGTCAGACGCATTGAGGCTCTCGCTCTGTGTGCTGTTTCCTATCACGGAGTCGGATTTGTTGTTGCATTTCTAACACAAATCCATGCCTTTTGATGATGTGGGTCGGGTTTTGTGATGCATGTGTCTCTTTGGATTCTCTCTTAAGTGGCATCCAAACTAGAAGAGAAGCTCAGGGGAAGATGGATGCTTGAATCGATGAACAAATCGCAAGGTACGATTTAAAACAGCGAGTGTCGCGGGAGCCAACGTTTCGACAAGCGGACTTGTCTTCGCCAGGGCGCCCTGACGAAGACAAGTCCGCTTGTAGAAACGTTGGCTCCCGTGACATTCGCTGTTTTAATCGTACCTTGCGATTTGTTCATCTCTTAAGTGGCAGTCATTTGTTCTTCACCACAAGTGCTGCATACTTTATTTTTGCAGCTTCGCCGAAAACACCCAGCGACAGCAATTTGAATGGGGTTTCTCGAAGAGGACGTGCTCCTCCCACTCCGGCTACTGCACCGGTGGAGAGGAAACGCCGGAGGATCACGTGATGTCCTTTGGGTTCACGTCATCATTCCATGTGTTGCAACTTAGCCTGCTGTAGGATACCTCACATCACATGGTCTTCATTTCTAATCACACTGAAGTGGCCTTCTTCCTGGCCTCTTTTATTTTTCTCTCCATTTTTCTTACTGCTGTACATGCAGTGCTTTCCAGACTCATTTCTGCTTGCCCCAACTGTTTGCATTGTCATGATTAGTTATTGCTGCCCACTATGTCCTCTTTTCATGTTGCCCACGGATATGTTGGCGCTTACGTTTATTCATAGTGAAAAAATGTATATGTTAGCTGTAGGTGAGAATGCAGATATGTGAGGCAAGCAAGGTGTAGTATGAGTACATATATAGAGAGTACAAAGTGGAGAGTATACGTCTAGTTGATAAGTGTTATTTGTTCCTTGTGGTGAGAGAAAAAAGAAGCCTTCTTTTCAATTTTAGTCATGCCTGGACTTTCTGTCTTTTTTTTTTTTTTCTTTTGACTGTGTCGTGTTCCACTAGAGACTGTGTAGGACCCTTTGCACTTGCCTTGGTTTGGGGTTGGTGGTGCAAGTTGTAAACAAAGTGCGTCACTTTTATGTGTGTCTGATCATCACTAGGGCCTTCACATATGTGTCTCACTGCTTGTGAAAAGCTCTGTCCAAGCACTCTGTTTCTAAATTCTTTCACTCTTTCTCTCCTTTTATCCTCTCTTGGACCATGTTACGTTGGTTTGTCAACCATTCATTTCTTCCTGTTTCTGCATACTTGCAGCTCATTATCGCTGGAACGGAAATATGTATCGTGTTCTGTGTGTCAGACTTTTTTTTTTTTCCTTGTAAACCTGTGCTAGCCTGTGAAACATGTTGCCAGCACAGAGATCAGCCCTTTGATATTCAGCACGACAACAAAAATTGATTTCATCTGTCACATTTCATTGCTTGATTATGGCATACTATGACTGGAGTTCTTTGTGTATATTTCTATTTTTACATTATTCTGTAGCTGTGCTGCTTATGCCTAGATTGGTACTTAGGTAGATAGGCCACTTGTCTATAAATCAATGCACTGCTGTGCCATTGTCGAGGCATTAGACCAGACTGATAATTTTACATGTTTGTGTGATGCAAAATGTGCTCAATTTAAGAAATTATGCTCCATATGAAAAGTCTTCAAACAATTGTGTGACTTGCTGGGACTTTTGAAAAAAAAAGAAAGGAGATCAGACTAAGAGTTTTGAAGGGCCAGTAAATGTGTTATGAGCTATTACTGTTACTCTGAAAAGCAGACCTTTCAGCTATACACATCTGTGCTGGTGCTTGTTCTAGAATGTGTTTTGCCTATTCTTATGAAATGATTTTACAAGTGGTATTAATAAAATTGATAAAGCTGTTGGGCGCCATCATTTGGTGTGTATCTGCGGGCAAGCAGTGAGCTGGAGTGTTCTATCTTGAACAATTGTACATAATCATGTCATTCTTACAAATTTGTTTAAAAGAAATGTTTTATCCCTGTTTAGTTATAGTTTGTAGAAATTTCCAGGAAGGCTTGTTGGTGGAACTGTTCATTCTTGCTGCTCTGTCATAATGTGTTGACTGGATCCCAACTGTGTAATACCATTAATCTCACCTATGTCTGTTACCTGAGGGGTTGCCTGTTATGCCACTGGTTGTACCATAGTTTCTTTATCACTGCAAAGTTGTTTTGCTATGACATAGTCAATTCATGTTGAGGCCATTCATCTCCTACAGCCTACCTATGTTTTATGATGACAAAGCTGGAGGCACCCTGTCCTTTTGCTTTTCTTACAATAAAGTGCTCATTCGGAAACATAAGCCCCATTTTACATGTCTGTATTGCACTATGCAACATAGCCTATATAGGCTATGTTGCAATGGTTTGAGGCTATGTTGCACTATGCAACATAGCCTCAACCTCAAACCATTGTCACTGCTGATGACCTGTCTCCTGCTCCGAAGAAGTCTGAGCTTCTCCTCAATCACTTATCACACGGCTGCCCCTGCAACATCCTCATCTTCCTCCATCTTTCTAACTTGTGTATTCCTGTAGTTCAGCAGTGCAAGGTTCTTTACTGCCCTTTGCATGCGGCAAAGAATGTGCTATCCCTTCACCACACTTTCACAACCTTCCACTCAGCATCTGACTGCTTGCGGCACATGGCCATTCGGAGCTCAGCTGTTGCCCATGTGCCCATCATGAAGTTCCTGTGCTTTGTAATCACATTTATTCCACCCACACTCAACTTAACCTCCTAGGAACTGTTGATGTGAGGCTACAAGGCAGCTCGCAATCTCTCTGTCCCTACCTCTACTGCCAAGGACCTCGCTGCACACATTACTCCAAGCTTGCCCAGCTTTTCCTTGGTCGTCAGGGCCTGTGTTTACTGGCCTGAGCTCTATGCGTACAGTAACGTGATGAGGCGTACAAGGTGTCTGACACAGGTCTCTTAGACTAAGACGGCCATGTACCGACAACGACGGGACAGTATTAGCATGTTTACCGTACGGTAATCTCAGTAATGTGACAGCTGCGCCAAAAGGCCAATGTTGCTACATTTTGCTAGCCTTCATTTTGCTACATTTTCGCAATTCTACACAAGACCTTCACCAAAGTGTGTTTTCACATTCCCAACATGCCCCGCCAGAGTGGTCAAGTGGATATAGAACTCACCTGCTAATCAGAAGGTCGTGATATCAGAATACAGCCGCCACGGCCTGCTAATCAGAAGGCCGTGGCGGCTGTATTTCGATGGAGCCAGAATATTGAGGCCCTTGTATTGCGCGACATCAGTGCACATTAAAAGAACCCCAGTTAAACAATTTCCTGAGCCTTCCACTACACCGTCACTCGTAATCATTTGGGGTGGGTGTAAAACCCCAGAAATGAACCACATTCCCAACGTGAATCTCTGGGGGCTTCCATCCTATCTTCGCAATGAAGATCAATTGAAACTTGACGCTGGTACCAGTGGGCACATTGCTGAAATAGGTGCACTTCTTATGAACACATCCTTCCTATGGTGTGGCATTCCACGATCAGCTCCCCAACAATCTGCGCCGTTCTGGCCGCTCCACGCGTTCCAGGCTGGTGGCGCCTATTGCGGACTCATGAGCCCAGCTGATGATGATGATGTGGACGCAGCCATCATCTGATGTTGCTCATTTGCCCCTAACAACCATAACCTCCTCCTTTTTTTGCTTATGAAGTCAATTTTTCCGCTTGGCAGTGAGGATTCAGATGTTCCAAAAGCCTGTCTACCTGCTTCAGAATGTCCCTTTTGCTGCTCCAAAGGCTGCTGCAAAATGGCTTTAGCTGATTGGATTACTCTAATTTTCCACTGCTAAAACGTCCTACTGTACATTACTGCGGGTCTGTAATTTATTTCCAGTGTTAACGAAAGGAAAGGGAAGATGGAAGAGAGGACAACAGGTAAGCGGAACCCTGATCTTTCATCAGTTGAAGCAGCACTGTTCTGCTTGTCTGTTGTCCTCTCTTCTAACCCTTTTCCTTTGTTTCGTTAGTGCTGGAAATACATTGTCTCATTTCATCTAGCCCAGAATCTAGCCCAGATAACCGCTTGGAGTCTTGCAGCGGGTGTGCCGGCCACTGCTCCCTGAAATCGAGAGGGGAGCTGCTGCTTTCTGACAATGTAAGTTACACACTTCTCTCCCACAGCCATGAGCGGCTTGCTCATGCTCATACCTACTTTCATGAAAGCAGTTGCACTCTCCACATTCCAATCAAGAGCGATATGTTGCGGCGATAATGCAAGGAAAGCGCACCAGATGGATAACAATTATTGTGGGACAAAAGTAAACCCTGAAAACACCTTCTGTGGCTAAGAGTATACACATCACGGAATCCAAATGCCCCCTTCCTCTGGGCGCCGCCATTGTACTCTTGTGCCAGAGCCAACACGCTGAATACGGCACGATTTTGCATGCGAAATCGGCATACACGTTCGAAAAGCAATATATGTACTCGTAATTACGTATCGTTCTGTAACAGCATTGAAGAACATTGCTGATAAAACTATGCCAATTTGCGAGCAACAAATACATCACAACAGCAATGCCCTGATGACACTGAGGGTAGGCCTAACTTGGCCGACACCGGAGCAGTCATCGTTCGCTATCAACTGAGAGCTTGTCACGAAGTGCTCATTTTTGGCAATGCAATAAACATTTATACTTGTATGCCGTGCGTTGACACGTATGACTACTTTTCTCGAATCCTCGATGTGACTGAAGCGCTATGGTAGAAACGAAGTGAGCCGCTTCGGTGGAATGGCCCAGGGGTTTATCCAGAATTTCGTTTCGGGGATGGGAGGATGAGGTTCCAGCTGCAGGGGTGTTGGTGTGTGTGTGTGCATGAATCCCTGTAACGGCCCTTGAGAAGTTTATGTTTGCACTGCGGCTGCTTCTTACCTTTCAAGCGCTTTGGAAATGGGCACTGCTTTGTGGCAAATGAGTTCTGTAGAAACCCGCAAGGTGGAGTAACGCTTGTGAAAGGGAAAATTAGCATCCACACGTTTGTGGCAGAAGGCTACAAGGAAATCCATACGGATTTCACAGAAATGCAAGCTTCCTGCAATGCGAGCTTATCCCTAAAGTACCTCGCTCAAATGAATCAACCTTTATTCTGAAAATAATACATCTATGGGAAATTTTACATAACATGAAATTAATGTGTATATTACAAGACTCGTGTATGTTTGCTTGTTTTGGGTCAGTACCATGTTTGCTCCGACTCCTCGTATATTAAAGGGGATGTCTACCGTCCTTCATCACTCTCCCGTTTTTTGGCTCGATAGAAAGTGTACCTTTCGAACTGTCCCAGCGTGCAATGGTTTCTCCAGAAACTGAGTAGAAATTATTAAAACAGGATTTTTTCGTCTGCGAAAACAGGATTTTTTCGTCCTACGTGTACAGACGCGGGCAACAATGGCTAGTGTGCACGATGCGTCGTCGTCTCCTGGCAACCCCCTTCGGGCGCCAGAGGCATGGAGGTTTTTCCTTCCTCCATGGCCGGAGGCATGTTCTCAACAGGAACCGTTCCAAGGACGACATTGCAGAGGTGACGAGGAGGAGAGGCGAGGGAAAGTCGGCGCGCTTGGGGGCTAGATGGACGGATGGATGTTAGGAGCGTCCCCTTTATAAAGCGATGGTAGCCTTCGAGCCACCTAGCTCTACCTTTATTTCTTTTTTCCTCAACAGACGTTTGTTTTCCCAAATCACACATATTTTCACAACTAATTTTTCTCCTTGCCTACCTATTTTATCTATTATCATTCTGCTGTGAAGTAGAAATCTTAACCGAACTACCTTGCCTTTCTGTTTGCTCCATACCTTTACGTCACCAGTGCTCTAAGCACCTATTACTATCTCTATCGCCGTGTTCAGCTTTGCCGTGCTATCCCTGAAACCCATGGCCTCCTACAGGGTGTCCGCACCCACACCTGGGTGGACTGGATATCTGCATTCAAAATATGATCTTCCACAATATCTGCAATAATTCCACAATATCTGCATTCAAAATATAGCTCTTCCACAACATGTACATGTATCCCCTTCTTTATTGTATTCCGCTCTGTAACTTCGTGTTCTCAGGCAACTTGACCTTGCTTCAAACAGTAAAGCGCTTCCCTTTGAATTGTAAAATTTTTCTCTTGATTTCGTCTTTCCCTTTTCTGTAGTTTCTGAATGCCAGTTTCTTCTCCATTGCTGCTAGCCAATCCAACTTCTCCGCCACTCTGACCATGCTCTTAACGCTCTTTTTTTTTTTTGTCCCATCCGTTTCATTACTGGCTGTATACTTACAGGTAACCCTCCTAGTTCTCTTCCACCATTGTGAATCAACGTTCTTCCTATACAGATATATGAATACTTTCGCTGCCCATCTACTTTCTTTCATATTCCTTAATCTCTGGTTCCTCAGTCAGACTATCCCATATCCTACTTAACAGCCTCATTTGTGGCCTTCCCATGGGCGCCCATAGCAAGATGTCCGACCATCCTCTTGATTCAGGTCCAGCCTTGATTGTACCTCTGACCTCATGCACACCACTGAGTTTCCGAAAAGTCCTGGCACCATCACACCTTCCCACTAACCGCGAATTACCTCGTACCTGTTGTAACCCCACAGTGCTCTATGCTTCATTATTGCGGAGTTCCTCTTTCCTTTAACTATCATAGCTTTTTCTTGTACTTTTATGTATCTATTCCCATCATTTATCCATATCCCGAGGCATTTGTACTCATGTACTCTGGGTACTTTCTCGCCCTGTACTGATATTGTCTGGTCGTTGCTGTCATTGAATATCATCCAACCACATTTTGTCACATTAAATTTTAGTCCTAAATCTTCACTTTCCCAACCACATACATCAACCAGACCCTGCAGGTCTGCTCGGCTGTCTGCGAATAGCACAATATCGCTGCATAAAACAACCCAGGAGCTTTTGTTCTACCACTATACCTGCCTGTTTGCATGACAGCTTAAAACCAGTATTGCTCATTTCCAGTGCTTTCTCCATTCTCCGCATGCAAAGCATGAATAATAGTGGGGACAAAGGGCATCCCTGCCTCAACCCTTTACTTATATCGACTACCTCCATTCTACCATTACTCGCCATACCTTCCCATTCCACACATACTGTATTTCCACGGTATATTTCCTTTAAGAGCTATGTACAGTCGTCCCCTGTACCAGCCTCTTTCGTTACGTCCCATAAGGTATTCTGATTTACATTGTCGTACGCACCCTTAATGTCCAAAAATGCCAAGTGTATAGGTCTGTTCTCTTTTCCGGCTATTTCTATACTCTGCCCCGGCGGGCAGTGTGCCTCGGACATGCAGCGTCGCATGCATGACAAGCGCAGTACTACGCGCCTGTACAGGCACGCGAATTCGAAGGCGGCGCCGCCTGCGCCACCGAAAGCAGCGAAAAAAAGGAATGAATTGCTCTTGCACGCTATAGAAAGGTATCTCCCAGGGTGAAGTACGCTTGTAAGACATACATAATTGTTTTTCGGCAGAATATGTATTCCTGCGTGGGCTGGTTCTCGTACAATTGGAAATTGACGAACACGATTTTGGGTGTTGCCAGCGGCGTTTTTTGCACCACTTTCAGAGCAAAACTAAAAATGTAATTCCGTTTTTGTGGGGTAAAAGCGTGCTCGTTCCCGTAAATGTGACGCACGATCCATTTTTACCACAACCTAAAGTTTTCCGAGCGGCAGACTGTCCCTTTATACACTGCTCATGGTGCCCACCATGTCTATTGGTACACCATCATGGCTTGCTTATGTTTGCTTGTTTTGGGTCAACACCACATTTGCTCCGACTGCTTGTATATAAACATTAGTCATGGTGCCCACCATGTATATTGGTACACCATCATCATCATTCTATTCTAAGACCACTGCAGTATGAAGATTTCTCCCAATGATTTCCAATTTGACCTGTCCTGAGCGAGCTTCTTCCATTTTATTCCTGCGAATTGATTTCTTCGCCCTATCGAATGTTTTGTCCGCTCCTGCGGCATTTTCCGCCTTTTGGTATCCATTCTGTTCTGACTGTCCAGGGCTTGTCTGTCCTTTGCATTACATGTCCAGCCCAGGTCCACTTTTTCCGCCGCATTGACATAAGAATATCAGTTACTCCTGTCTGGTCCCTGATATATTCGGCTCGCTTTCTGACTCTAAAGTTGCGCCTGTCATTTTTCGTTCCGTAGCACATTGTGTGGTCCACGATTTCAGCTCAAGTTTCATAGTTATCCCCCATGTGTCCGCACCGTATGTTAGTACCGGAAGAATGCAGTTGTACACCCCTTGTTTTAGAGAGTCATGATTGGGGTATTGCTGCCGTATGCACTCCTGCTTAATTTTATTCGGATGAGAATTTTCATGTGTAGGTTTTGCTCTTATCAATTGTCTCAGATTACGTACTCTTGCACACATTCTAGAATATGGTTGGCAATTTTAAACTTCTGCTTAGCCAAGCTATTCAGCATTTGTTTCGTTTTTCGCCTATTCATATTGCGATAACAATTGCGTGGATACTTGAGCAGGTGTTTCGCCATCGCCGTGATGTCCCGTATGTATAAGTACTAAGTACGTGTGCATAGATCGAAATTTCTAAAAAAAAAAAAATGAAAAATAGCACGCAGCTTACGACGGCAATGCCCTCGCCACATAGCGTTCACGCGAATGCATCCGCGAGAGCCCGGAGGGACGCGCTCGCTTGATGCCGCTATGCTGGGCAAAGTTTCTCGACGGCGCAAAGTTCACGCTGCTTGCTGGTGGTGGTAAAAACATTTATTGCCGACGTTTGAATGTGGGGGCGGAGCCCCCTGCATGGCACGTGGGTGCTCCCTCACTGAGGAGACACCCTTACAACACACAGGAAAGGCCTTGAAGCGCAATCCTCTTCATCACGCAGGAGATGACCTTGCGTTGATCGAAGGCAGAAGTGCTGTTCATGATGGACTCCCAGTAAGACACCGCCACAGCCGGTGATGGGGGAAGGTGGGGCACGTGAGGAGGATGTGCAGAAAATCCCCTGGTTTGCCGCAAAGTTTACATGAAGAGGGGAATTGGTCTGGGTATTGGGCGTTTAGTAGTATGGGGTATGGGGCGGTCCTAGTTTGTAAGCGTCGCCAATGTGAGGCCTGCGTTACAGTGCTTGGCGCGGTCGCGCGGGTGCGAGAAGAAATCAAAGCAAGGTAACTTAGCTCGCAGCTCTGCTGCGCCGCTGTCTCTGCCGCTCGACCGTTACATGGTACATTAGAGTCGTTTCACAACCACAGTGCCATCAACCGAGAGAGGACGAGATGAAGTGGAGAGGGAGGTAGATGCTTCAACTTCATCGCGCCCTCCTTTTTTTTTTCTTTTTTTTTTTTTTGGCGATGCGGTCGCTGGCTGCGCGGAGCGGGAAGGCGGCTGTCACCGTGAAGCGGCTCCTACGCCATCATGCCACCGCGTCTCACCAGAGCGCCTGCTCAAGAGCTCCACCAGAATGCTGCTCGCGCTGAAACAAGGCACGCTTTACTTCTCACGTAATCATTGGCACTCATTCAAAGCACATCCGAGCCCGCAGCCACAGCAACTGCTCGCAAATCTGCCTTGGGCTGCGCGTCCGCAGTTGCGTACAGTGTGATCTACTGTGGCCCGCATCGCGGGCATACGGAGTCAACAGCGAGCCGAGGCCGCTGCTCGCGTTCTACCTTTACCTACGTTATCTTCCCCAGTACGGTAAGGTGGACGCTTTCTCCTCTGCTCAATTTCCACAGCGTGGTGCACACGAAATACTTACCGTGCAGCAGCAACATGGAACGAAAGTGACATTTGACGGCCTGCCCATGGGCGCCGTCTCATCAGTACCACCAGGGTCCCTCAATACTTGACCCTGGTACCACTCTTATGCCAGCGGCATGTCGTGGTCATTCATTCCCTTCGTGCGAGTTAGGTCACGCCTAAGCACACCTGCATGCTTATTTATTAAGCCCACGTTCACTACAATTCAGATTGCCCCTGAAACTGCTAATCTTAGTTCGTATATTATACCATTCGCAGCTCCAGAAAAAGTGGTTCATCTGGCAACACTGCTGAGAAAAAACAAAGATGCTTTCTATATCCAGGGTCACCATGGAGGAAAGCTTTCCTCCATGAGGGTACGGCCGCGCTTCTGCTTAGCGCTGTGCTAAAGTTTATTGATTGCGGGTTCGAATCACGATGCTTCGTCGAATGCAAAAGGGTTCTTGCTGCCGAACATCTGATATTAATAGGGCTAAAAGATTTCAGCGGCGAAACAGCGGAAATAATTGCGCTGTGCGTTCAAACGTCGCACTTGTTCGGAGACCCGCATCAGATTTTCTTAAGGATAAAGAGCCTTTCCAGCGAGCCTGAAGTAGAAGAAGGTAGGTACGTGTTCATACGTAGCAGGCCTCTCCGAAAGATGCAAGCACTTGTGCGCGGTGTTGCGCCACTGAGTACAAATGCGTCACTTATAAACGTGTTAAAAGAGTGCAGTTCTATGCGCGGTGCCGGAAGGCAAACTTAGAGGCGCGGTGAACAGGTCGAGGGCTGAAAAGTTGGAACGAGCGCAATAAATCCTGAATTGTCACCAGATGAACTCGAAATGCAAACGCGCTACGTTAAACGATCACACGTTACCTCCACAACCACCAAACCAATTACGAGGCGCAGCGCGCGCATGGGACGAAGGCGGCGAACGAAGGCAAGCGCTCGCTTTATATATACTTACTACAATGCATTCGGGCAAAAGTACGTCAGCAATAATGTTACCGCGGTTCAAGTTGAGCATAGGCACGCTCAGAAAACGTCACCAGATATACACGTATAAACGATGTCGCTATTTTGTTCTCGCGCTTGCCTAAACTAAACTACACTCCTGCTCTTCGAAAAGCGCGCATGATAATAAACGCGCGCACACACAACCTGTGTATTCACCGGGGAGGAAGAAATCGTCGCGAGTGAAGTGCCTGGACCAAACTAGCGTAGTTCCCGTCACCTTCTTGCCGATGCGCAAGTTCCTAATCCATGTTGCCCTGCGCGAAGCGTCGTCTGCTTCTTTGGGGAACCGATGAAACGACGTGTTGCTGTCTTTGCATCGCGATGACACGCACTGAGGCACGCAACAAAAGTCTTTTGATGAGGATTCTTTCTTTTTCGGGCTGCTTCGAGGCGGCATGGCGTCTATAGAGCTGTTTTACAGCCCGCGGTAATGCGATACCATGCCGCGTTCCATGCGGCATGGTAATGCGATACCATGCCGAGGTCGACCTTGGATCGGCTGGTTCCAGGAGCGTCCGCTAGGTGGCGAGCATTTAGATGGAGTCGTGAATACACTGCTATCGCATTCATTGCTTCGCCATTTTGGCGAAACTGACTTTTATTTAATCCTACTTTAGTACTTCCCCGAGTTAAGTCGTGAATCATTTTGTTGTAGTTCGTCGGAATTATCACTGAAAAGGACGATGATGATCATCTGCAAACCTCGAATTGCTGATATATTCTCCGTCAATTTTAATTACATTGTTTTCCCTATCTAGCTGTAGTAGCGTTGCGGAGATTGTATCACCTTTCCTGGCCGCTTTTTGGTCGGAATTCTTTTTCTTTTCTCGTGGAGGAAATAGTTGATCGATTTCTGGGGTTCTACATCCCAGAACCACAATGTATTATGAGAGATGCCGTAGTGGAGGGCTACGGAAATTTCGACCACCAGCGGTTCTTTAACGTGCACTGACATCGTACAGCACGCGGTTCTCAACAATTCGCCTCCATCGAAATGCTGCCGACGCGGCCGAGATTCGATCCCGCGACCTTCGGATCAGCAGCGGAGTGCCACAGCCACTAGACCACCGTGTCGGGGCGTAGAGGAGAAGAGCAGCTGTGCAGTATTTGTAGGTAATAGTCATAGTTTGCGCACATTTGCATGTATGTCTCAGGTACCGCTTGTCGTCGTAAGGCTTCTAGACCTGCTTGTATTTATTTCTATCGGGTCCAGTGCTTTTTGACAGTCTACAACAGCCATATAAAGGGTCATTGTTATACTCATTAATGTTAGCGGCCGCAAACTCGCTGTTTCGTTCTCCAAGAAAGCTATGCGCGAGTGTGGCAAAAAATAAAGCGGCCAAGCAGGTGTTTTCCAACGTGTGTTTAAACCATACGGTGGAGCTTTTGTTCAACTTCAAGCCATACGATTGGAACCATACTCTTCCAACGTGCGTTCAAACCACCTGCCTAAGCAGCTGGTTTGCAACGTGTGTGCTTCTGTGAGGCGCACATCCGCTTATAAGACTTGTATAGAGACTCGTACTTTATCATCGTCACCTCTCATACCTCCCTCTATCTCTATTTATCCCTTTTCCCCTTACCCCTGTGAGGAGTAGCAGCCCAGAGACTCACTCTCCAGGCCGACATCTCCTCCTTTCCTCTCATTAAACGCTTTCTTCTTCTTCTTCTGTGAGGCGCCGTCCGCCTCTACTGTCGACGTATGCTGTGTGCCGGAATGTAGCTGAGCTTGCCACCATGAGAATAAATCATCGGCCTAATCAGAGCCGAAGCTATGCAAAGCAACAAAGTTCCTCCACGCGGTTTCCACAGAGGACGCGATGGAGGGGCTTTAGCCAACATAACTGCGTTCTTTCGGAAGAGTGTAGTAGCATTGTAGTGACATTGCTATTCTTCGAGACACTGAGTGGTAAAGGGCGAGCACGCGACCGAGAAAAAGAAGAATCCAGCCATGGATTTTGAGGCGTTTATTTTTAAAAAAAAGTAGAATGAAAACAAGGCACAAATGCACAGTTCGTTGCCAGTTTGTTCATCAGGCCCTTGGCACATAACACATACAGTGCGAAAATGAAGTGAGGGTACCCATTGCAGGAGAAAGAATGGAGAGGGTGTGGTGCAGTAAAACCAGTAGAATACTTGCAGCGTTCCCTGAAAAAACGACTCTTGAAAAGTAGCTGTTCCCAGCTATGGAAGCACGTAAAACATAGAAACAGGTAGCACCGAGAAGTGTTCTTTCTGACTTGATGGAGACATTTTTAGAGGTTCAGAAGTGCGTGTGGGGCTTTGGTTCGCGGCAACACGTTAGGCGAGGGGCGTCACCTCGCTGTGCTCCTTTTCTGCGACCACAGCCTTCGAAGTCGTCGGGTGGGTGCTTTGCACCGTGTCCGTTCGCTGGGCATCTTTGAGCCCTTCTGCGACCTGGGGCTCTTCCGTCTTTTCCTTGTGAGTGACGGGCTTGACAGTATTAAAGTCGTCCTTAGGAGGAACTGCCGTTGTCGAAAAATCGTTGGCCTTCACAGCGGCAGCGTCTACGTTGACGCTAGGTGCGATCGACTTCTCTGGAACCACGACGACGTCCACGGGCTCTGCCGGAACGACTGGAACGCTTTGAGCACTGCTTTCGGCATCATCCAAGATGTACCTGAACTCCGTGGAAGGCATCACTGCTGCACCCATAGCGTGGTTGTGCTCGCCGCCCCCAGTGGTGGCCTGCTCGGCGATGGCGAGCATCAGTGCGTCTCTGGCGATGTCGGCTGCCTGGTCGCCGTCGTGGTACCAGCTGGCCCCTTGGAACTCTGTCTGCTCCAGCTGCTTGTCACCTGAGACGGAAAGCGGGACCGATCACACTGTTACCTTTGAAACTACAGGAGTTTGTTTTTCACGAAGCCTATGGCTGGGACCTTTGGTGACAGTTGTAGCGAACTTGAAAACCGGTCAGAATATGGCGCGCGCCACTGCGTACGCGAGAGCTGGCACGTTCAGTCGCGTTGTGGCCCCCGCTTCTTATTCTTGCCCAAGCAAGGAAGTACTGAGGGCGAAACTAGAAACGGTCCACACTTAGGGCAACTCCGATGGTTTTTCGAGTTCAGTAGATCTCAATAAAATTCGCTGGGTACGTTTCTTGACACACTTCCGTCATTTGTGCAAGATTACATGCTCGAGAGATGTGAAGATTGCTTGCGGTTCAATTTTTACTGTTTACCTCAAACCGCCCATCTGGATTCCTACAATTATTGGCCACACTGCGTGTTGGCGTCGTCATAGGCAAAGCAGCGGAAGTGCACCGGTGCTATAGAGCCTCTAACCGGTACCATACCATGGTACCGGTTAGAGGCCGCCAACCTTCGTGATATTACCGCCAGGGGCAGGGAGCATGCGCTGTCGCACCATGTGAAAGGCAAGTTGAGTGATTTGACGTCACTGCTGGGTTGAATTTTGGTGTCGGTTTCGCGCCTTTTTGTCCAGTGAAAATTATTTTCGCATTTGCTGAGCATTAGTACTGTGAGGAGTGTGACAGGAGTGCCTCAGGAACATAGAATCGCCTTTACCTTGACATGCTCAAAAAATCGCCGAAGTTGGCCTTCATCAGGAGGCGGACTTAGTTCTTTCGAATAGCCGCATTACAAGTTACGATCAGCTTACGTATCTGCGCATATTTAGCCCTAT
Organism: Hyalomma asiaticum; assembly: GCA_013339685.2. Classification (NCBI taxonomy): domain Eukaryota; kingdom Metazoa; phylum Arthropoda; class Arachnida; order Ixodida; family Ixodidae; genus Hyalomma; species Hyalomma asiaticum. The sequence continues at coordinate 114,221,259 of CM023486.1, forward strand.
GGCTAAACAGTGACGGAAAAGCGAGCCATGTAAATACGCCATTTTTTGAAATCGAAGTTTAGAGGCTTTTCTACTCTCTATTGCTTGTCCATCAGGTAGGTGCATTGAAGCAACTTATAAAGGGGCGGATTAAAAGCTGAATGTTGAACGTATTTCAGCTTATCAGCTTAGGAGGGTGCTTGCCCAAGCTACATCGTTGCTATTGGACTTCACGCGGAAGGTGCGGGTGCGATTCCCAATCCGACTAAAATTTTGTCCGCCACGACGGTCTAGTGGTTATGGTGCTTTTCTGCAGACAGAAAAGACGCGCGTTCAAACCCTGCCATCTCGGTCACACCTTCGATGGACACGAAGATGCTGGACGCCCGTATACTGTAGTTCCTCTCCTTCGTAGCCACTCTTTCATACCCTTTCCCCTAAGCCCACGGACACAGTGCCAGGCTCCCAACGGCTGCAGAGAACAGCGCCCGTTCCTTAACCGAACCATCATCATTATTATTGATTTTATCATTATTAGTTGTAATGTTGGTTTAGCATCATAGCGCATGAATGAATGTCATAATCACTTGTGTAGTTGCCCTGCTACCGTGGCTGCGGCACTTGGCTGCTGATCTGAAGGTCGCAGGATCGAATCCCAGCCGTGGTGGCTACGTTTCGATAGAGACGAAATATTAAGGCCCGTGTGCTGTCCGATATCAGTGCACGTCAAAGAACCCAATTGGTCGAAATTTCTGGATCCATCTACTACGGCGTCTCTCGTGATCATATCGTGGTTTTGGGACCTAAAACTCCAGAAATCACTTGTGTAATTTACTGATTACTTGCTTGGTTGCGTCATTCATGTGCCGTAGTGCCCATGTGACCTCTGCGGCAGGCACAACATTCCACGGCTGCCCTACACAACTTACCGATATGTTCAGCGTTGCTGGTGCGCATCGTTTTGTCAGTTCCTGCTGCTTTGCGCATTATTTTGATCAAAGCTTTAGGCCCTCATACTTGAAGAAATAGTAGAATGGTGAAATGACCTCTGCCTTCTCGTGTCCTTTTTTTTTCCCCTTTATCTTAGTAGTTACCGATTTGTGCGATAAATGGCCAACTCACCATTGATGTCGGCAGCATGGAACTGCCCAGTAATTTTTTCGTGGCCGCCGTGGATGATGCTCCACTCGTCGATGTCGATGACTCCGTCGCTGTTAGTGTCGTACTTGCTAAACTCGAGCACGGAGCCGTACTGCTCGACACCGTCGGGGACCTTTTCGTCTCTGGTCGTCTCGTCGTCCACCGCAACGCCTTCTTCCACGACGGTGGTATCTGTCTTCGCCTCGTACGGCTTGGCCTCTTCAACCTTATCGCGGACAGTAGCACCGTGGGCTTCGGTATCAATCACCACTCCTTCGACTTTGTGCAGATTGGGGCCCTCGACCGGTTCCTTGGAATGAATGTCTCCGATCGACAGAGTCGGTGCCTTCTCGGTCTCGATCGTCTTGTCCGCGGGTGTTGCTTCACTGATCTCGCGGAAAGAACTGTCGGCTCCGTCGGCCACCGGGACTACCGCTGGCTGCACGTCTGGCACCACTTCTCCGACTACGTTCTTTACCGGATCCACTCCTGGTGTCTTGTAAGGCTTCGGTTCAACTCCAACATCTTTTCCGCCGGCGTAAATGTTCGGGATGATGGGCGTCTTCTCTCCGGAATGAGTGACGTGCTTCTCCGGCAGAACGACGGGGTCTATGTCTATGGGCGCGATATCATCCGTCTTAGGTTCGGCTATGGGTATGGCCCTGGCCGTGGCCACCACTATAAGCATTAGCAGCAATGGTTTTCTGTACATTTTGGGCAATTCCACGTGCTACTGCGTGACAAGCGAGTTGTGGAGTCAAGTGGCCGGGGCCCGCTTTTTAGCTGCGGAGCACGGCGCGGGGCGGCATTTTGTGGTTCCTTTCCTTCTCTCCTCTGCAGGGGCAATCTGCACAGGTGACGCCCTTCTCTGAGCGAGGGAAAGTCGTTGGATGCACTGGTTTGGCCGACGCTCTCGCGGCTGCAGGTCCCCTCTCTTCGAATGCCGATTCGCCGCACTTGCCCCTTTCCATTCGAGAGCGCCGGCGGACCTTCATTATTTCTTTCTGGCTGAGCGTAATGCGAAATCAATGCTGCACAAGTAACTTCGCTTGCCCTCTCTCTGATGCGCGCCAGAACCTCCCCTGTCCCCGAAGAAAATGAAAATGTGTTTCGAAAAATATGTGTTTGTTTGTGTGTGTGTGTGCGTGTCGGAGGTGGGGGGGGGGGGGGGGGTCGTGCGCGTGCATATGTATTGCGACCATTGCGTCTCTTTTAGAGGTGAAAGAGCGTGCAGATATAGCTGCATATACGTGCTTTTATGCGTGCTGATGCGGCGTACTTATATATTGCGCAAATATACCGTAGTGAATATATATTACATAATCACTACGGTATATTTTGTTTGCCGACAATGACGAAGGCTTACCCTTCTCAAACAAACACCAACGTGGCGGCAAACTGCAGGTCTTAGACATTTATCTGTTCTTACAATCAGGTCGCTACTGTTGGATGCACCCGCTACGAGCACGCAAGGAGATTTTACTATATGCGTCTGCACATTAAAAAGCTCTGAAAAACGCCGGCGCGTTTATGTGTCTAGACTCTCTAATGAGATCGTGTCATCACACGGTGAACGAGAGTTTTAACGCGCAGTTAAACATGTTACATGCTGCGGGTAACCCAATTGCGATGACATCAACCTCTGAAGACTTGCTTCTGTATTGTGCAGCCGCATTTCTAAAGTAAGAAACCGGTATGTGTGAAAAATATGTGAAGTAATGCAGAATGTTGTACTGGTGTGATTTATAAGGTTACATTGTTCTGTAGCAAAGTGTGTGTAGGCTGTAGTAAGATACTACATTAAAGACAGCAGCTGGCAACAACGCAGATGGACCGCTCGGGTCAACGTCACTCCGCCATCCAATCGCAGAAGCAAACAAAACTGACGTCATGCGGCGTTTTCAAAACGGCGTCGTGGGTCATTTTGGCGTCAATATCTGGGGGTTATGAGGGCGTGGGACGGGCTTCAGTGCAGACTTCTGAACGCAAATGTTCATCGGACTGGGACCATATCTATGGCGTACTTAAAGCGCCGGGATTGTGCATGATCGCTAGACAGGAATTGCTGCCACTTCTCAGGTCCAGCTAGTCGCTGAATCCTTTCCAGGTACCGCGCAAAGACTGGTTACTTACCGCAAAAAATTTTCACGCAGGACTGTAGAAGGGACACGGACGAGTGCAGAGTTGGAAAAATCGGCAGCGACGTCCCTTTCGCCGTTGCAATCCCCCGCTTGATTTAAACCATTTTGACTGAAATTTGTGTACAGGTACGTTGACAGGGCACCGACTGTCAGAAAGTTTATGAGAAAAAAAAATCTCTTCTTTTTCGTATTTGTTCCGTAGTTTCCTGTGTTAGCACGTCCAATCCCTGCATGGTTCCCAGTTGTTCTTCCCTGTGCGCGCAGGTCTCACAGTTGTTTTGCGTTGGCAGACAGTTCAAAACTGAAGACTTGGGCCTAAAAGAGAGAGAGAGACGGAACGCGACCTCCCACCTCGCTGGAAGACGGATGCCGCATTGCGCGGCTGCCGGGTGTTTGTATACGGGGCGCGTACACGTAGCAGAATGTCTTCACAGGCATGACTAGATTTTGCCGCCAACTTTCGCAACTGCCATAATTAGGCGGCCGGCCGGCCTCTGGAAAGTGCAGCTATCGAAGGAGGGAATGCACGATAAGGGCAGCCCAGAAAGGGCTGCGCTGCGCCCTTCGGGATTCCGCGGACTGCCGAATTCAGCCGGTATTATCGCCATGTCGCGGTCAAGCACCCCTCATGCCGGACATCGGCCCGGCGCAGTCCCCGCCGGGCGGAAGTCCACGGGGGATTGTGAAAACAGATAGGATGTGCTTGCTCATGCGTTTGTGCGCTAAGGGAAGGTAGAAAGGGCAAAGAGGTTAACCAAAGTGCACGTGACAGTAGTAATTGCTGGTATTTTGCGCGCTAAAACCACGATGTTGTTACGAGAAACACCGTGGTGGACGGTTCCGAAAATTATGACCACCGGTGGTTCTGTGCGCAGGTAACGAACAGCCTTTAGCGTGTTCGCATGTACTCTGCTTAGCGGTCGCGGGCGCCAATATATTTGTTTTAATAATAATTATACTCATGGGGTTTCACGACCCAAAACAACGACATGATTCTGAGAGAGGCCGCATCTGGACGTTTCGGCCAGCTGGGGTTCTTTGACGAGCACTGACATCGCAACACTCCATCGAAATGCGGCCGCCTCCGAGTCGGCATCCCGCGGCCTTGGGACCACCGCGGCGGGATTTTATTTGAGCACTTGCGCGTGCGCAGCAATAATGGCAACAAGTTGAAACAAATTATTAAATGCCTCAACCAAGAAGTATCAAAGCAGTCTTGAAGAACAATATAAATTACATACACAATCTCCTGGTGAGAAAACGCGAGTCTGTTCGGAAACCAAACCCTGTACTAGGGTCTCATATCTGTAAAGCAATAACTGGAGCTTACTTATGTGAAGGTAATTCACCGAAGAATAAAAACGCGCGCCTACGGCAGCAGGCATTCCAAAAATGCGGCCAACTTATCGCCGGCCTTAAAGCGGAGTGTGCATACAGTCACTGTAGTTCGTCGGTGCTAAAATATGACTACGGCCAATGTTGCCTATGCGATTGACACTTAGGCACTGCCTTCAAATTATTCTTGAAGGGGCCGAATGCGCCTCGAAACGTTCGGTTTTAGCAAAAAATCTTGGCTGGAGTTTTGAAAGCGAGGCAATGAACAACAAATGATGCGAACAGGGGAACTTGATGATTATTGGGAGAGGCCTGGGCCCCGCAGTGGACATAGTGAAGAAGGAGGTGATTATGGGCATACCACAAGCGACACTTGGTATGTAATCTTTACCGAAGCCTGATGGGAACAAAAAGGGGGCGCACTATAAATGGTTCATAGCCGTTCTAATTTTGTCTAACAAGGTAAACGTGACCAGGAATCATTAGACACTAGCCCACAGAACAAGTAGCTTAACCCACTTTACGATTGCAATGCACAAGAAGTTTCCCTTATTGTTTCAGCCTACCTGAGTTGATCTGATGCACGCGTATATATTGTTACGCGCTATTTCGCACAGTTAGTGACGCATACTGCCGAGCCTGGAGGAATCCACCAAGAAGATGGTGAAGACGACGATCAGAGCAGCACTCGTGCTGATGCTCTGCCATCTTGTCTGCTGCTGTCTTTCCTTGCATATATTGTGTAAATATAATTTCTATACTGATCTGGTTATTCTTATCTTCGTGGCATTTTTGGTGGTGCCATGTGGACTTCTGCGGGATAACATGACATTTTTTTAAAACACTCAAAATTATTCTAACTGAATTTTTATCGAAGAAGGTCTGCTAAGGGAGGGAAATTTGCAAGCGACACGTGTACCCGCGGGCTCGCAACTGCTGTTACAGTGCTTTTAGGGTATCGAAGTAAAGGATCAGTTTCAATTTTTTTTTTTGACATTCTTTCTCACTCTAGTGTAGAATACAATCGTTTAGAATATGGGCAGTCACAGTTGTCGCACATTCAAAGAAAAAAAACAATACATGCGATGAAAACGGGAAAAAGATGCAAGGGCACGAATTAAAGGCTGCTAAAAAGCAGCTGGACAAGATTCCTGACCCTGAACAGTTCGGCCGCAAACAAGCGCTCATGCAATAAAGCAATAAAATAAAGAAAACTAGCATACGTGAGCAAATAGGAGAGCAAAGTACATCAACATTAAAATATCAATTAGCAGAACCATGAAAAACAAGCACTAAATAGCGAAACTAACAAATAACTACGTACCATGAACATTTCGCTTAAAGGGCCACTAAACAGGCTCCTACATTTTTTCAAAGCCACCCAAACAAGCTAACTCAATCATAGAGAAGGTTGCGGCGATCACATTCTGCGAATATGACAGCGCTGCGCGCCACACAGACGCCGTATTTCAAAAAAACAATTCCCGCGCTTCTTTCCGCCGACTGACCAGTCGCGCTCGCATCCTAGGTGTCGTCATGGTGTACCGCGAACAACTTTGCGTAGTTGTATCTCGTTGATTGGTCGAAACGTCTATTGTCAGATCCCCTGGCCATCCCACCGGCGTGAGCGCAGGGGCAACCCAACGTTTCTAGAACGGGAGCAACCGGTTCTGCAGCGCAAGCGTCAATGACGTCAAATGATCACGTCAGGTCACGCGTCAAAAGTGGGCGGAGTCTCGACGGCGCGCCGCCCCTACCCTCTCTTCAGCAGAGAAGGGTGGGGAGGCCGACCGAGAAAACGAAACCGACGCAAGCGGTCACTTAAACCCGTGTAACTTCTTCATTATTGCACCTATTCGCAAAATTCTTGCGGGAGCATGTTCACATCGCACAGGAGCGCAGTTATATCTTTAAAACAAATTTTACACCTCGGGGTTGTTTAGGGGCCCTTTAAAAAAAACACAACATACGAGCTCATAAGTATACATATATAAGCAGAAATGCGTCGTGAAGAACAGAAAATACATTTAATATAACTACATTCCCAGTATTAAATGGAAGATATATGTTACAAACACACATTGAAAAAAAAAAAGAAACTCTTGATGCGATGGTCCTACACGTCATTTCTTATTAAATATTCCCTATAGTTCTCGCTTGTTAACATATCAGTGGTGCTACGTTTTCTGTTTAAGCCATTCAAAAACTTTGTCATATACTGAAGACTTTTACAGCCTTAGTTTGTGAAAAAGGGGTATGCCTTGTATCCCTTTACCTGACATTGTAGGGTGTTTCAGATGATTTTTTTTAGTTGACACAGCGTAAGAAAAAAAAAAAACGTCTTTACCCCGCAGACCATGTGTTTTTTTTTTCTTTTTTGCTGAAAATGTTTAATTCATTCGGAGCACGTTAAATTTTGTGAACAAGTTCGAGCATCATGAGGGACGCCTGCAAAATGTCGGATGGCCTTCTTCTGTAGCGTGAGCAATTTTAGTTTGTTATTTTGTGTGGTGTTTCCCCAGACAAGGCTACAGTAATCAATATGCGATCAAAATCGGGCATTATAGATGAGTAGTTCGATTTTGGGAAGCACCATCTCTCGGATTCTATAATGGAAACTTTTTTGGCAACATCGTGCACATGAGAACTTAAGTCTTCTCTGAAAGCGACCCCAATAGTTTAACATCGTTTACAAAATCAATCTCTTTACCACAAGGGTGTATGTCTAAGCTATGATCTTTTTTGTTGTTGTTGTTGGTTGGTTTGAACAGTAACAGGCCTCCGTTTTAGCGGCATTGATAGCAAGAGAATTAAATTGTGGGCTGCACCACGAAAACCATAGTGTTCTAGTTTAGTAAACGGTGTTTGGTGGTGTATTCTGTCAAACGCCTTAGAGAAGTCCAATGTAAATACCCAATGTTAACATTATTTCTTCAAATACCTTTAAAATAATTCCTTTTTGTGCGAGTAAGGGGTGTTCAGTTAACAAACTTTGACGAAATTCAAATTGTTCACAAGAAAGGAATGCTTGTCATAGAAGGATAGCTTTCGCTTACAAATAACTTCTTCTATAACCCCTTGGAAATAACGGGCAATGTTGAGATTGGGCGATAGTTTGAAAAGTCGTTCTTATTTCCTGATTTATACAGCAGGCTAGGTATTGGATCGGATACAATAATTATCAGATCGCGGATACAATAATTTCACTAGCGTTTGGTTATGTTTATTTATAAGTACTTCCAGTATACCCCGCACGCAGCTGTCCCGTTTATCTCGCTACGCCTCTGGGTGCTAGTGCCACACGTTCCAAAACGGCCGTGCCCAGAGGGAAGCGTTGCTGTTCAGCGTCGACTTGCGGATCCAGCCCGAGTTAAGATTAAAGATGTTCCATAACATATTTCATTTAAGAACGGGTATAGATAGGTACATGTTTCGACCGTATATACTACTTGTCGTGACGAATTGACCCTACAAACAAGGTTAGAAAATACAAGTGCCGGAATGAGTGGTTCAGCAATACATTTTTTCCACCCATAATTTCGGAATGGCAGCGCCTAACCAATGATGTTGCCACCGTCAACACTGCCTTCCGCTCTGGTTGTTGTGATGCCGTTTCCAATTAAAAATAACTTCATGCTACTACTATACAAAGAATTTGTATTGGATCCTGTGTCGCGCCGGTTTGCCGGTTTTATGCAATATTTTCATAGCGGACGTAGATGGTTGTTTGGTGAGTACCGTTGACGCAAGTATCGTTCTGAATGTTTTTGGGTATGACTTTTTAATCTCTTAAAAGATATCTCCTGTTTTAACCTTTGACAAGTTTGTTGATGCTAACTTCGACGTCTTTCGACAATGTGAGGAGGGGGGGTCTGTCAATCAGTCAATCAATCAATCAACGAACTTTATTTCCCTGTACAAAAGGAGGAAGCTGGGGCTAAAGGCTGGAATGCCTGACGAAGGCCTCGGCTCCCCTGAATTACCGGCTGACGACTAGACTCTCTGCAGTTTTTAGATCTACGTCTCAGTTTAGGTGGTCATGTTTGTTGGTTTTATAGTGCCCGATCTTAGAAAGCATCGTTGCCATATGATTCAGCACAGAGCTGGTCAAGAGAGGCATAACTCTGCCTGCGATTTCCTTTCAAGAAATCCTGCCCACATGCAATGCAAGGCAGCTTTAATGTCCAGGTTCGTCGTTTATCGGGTGCCAGTTTTCCTTGTACGGTCGTAACAACTTTCGCAGAGGCTCTTCTGCGTGAAACCAAAGTAGCTAGTTCCAGTGCTAACTCTGGGCCGCAACGTAGGCGATGTCCAGAGGTCTTGCCGTAGTACATGCATCGCATATCCCACAATGTGAAAAAAGAGCGAGTAGGCATGAAGTACGCTGGTCGTATTTTGCGCCCCGCGTAAGCTCTGCTCCATACTTTCTTTTGCTAAGAAGAATGCACCCAGTGGTTGCGGAAGAAAGCACGCTCTGGCGTGTGCAAAAAAGAAAAAAAGAGAGAGAGAAAGAATGTCGTCTGTGAAATTCCGCTACCATATGGGAGGTCCTACGTATAGGCAAACTGAGGGTTGCGTGTCGTGCAAGAGAACATGAGCTTTCGATTAAGAATAAAGGGAAGGTGCATTTGCCTGCGCATTGTCACACGTGCATGTGCGCACCGAATTTCCATTTTGGGTAAAAGCAAGGACGTCACTGCCCGTGAACTGATGGAAGCATTTTACGTATCCGTTAGAGGCGAGGCTTGTGTAAGTGATACCTCGATTTCTTTATATCGCAAGGAAAGATGTCTTTTGCGCGGCTCTCTGTAATCTGCTATCGTGACAATGTGACTACGTTTTGTTGTGCGCATTGTTGTTAATGCGTATTATTGAAGGATGACGAAAGATTAAAGCCAGTTGAAAGTTTGCGCCTGTCCGTGTCTCTCTTGCTGGGGGGCGTCGTGTATGTTTCGCGCATTCCATCTTTACCTTACTAGTACGGATCGTCGTGGAGAGTAACGTTCATAGAAGGAACGACGTTCCCTTTGCCGTTCCTTCGTAAATGTAAAGCGTTCCACCAATCATAAATATAACGATGGTGTCCCTTCGTTCCTCCCAAGAGGAACTCGTGACATGGACGTGTTTCCTTGACACCACGTTCCGTGGAACACTGCTGCCTGTGGCTGGAGGTACCGGCGGTCAACCAGCCCTGTGCGGCAACGCAGGCCTAACTGCAGCTAACCGCGAAATTCCTTTCGTCCCTTTAGATCCCGCCGCCACGGCTACCTTCGAACACAGACACTGTCAACGCCCCCTTTACTATCGCCGCTCAACGCACTGGTTTTGAAAATTCGGTTACGGTTCCCATGCGTGGGCCTCGGCTTCACTGGCTCCGTAAAACTAAAGTCGCTAGATCGCTTTTCTCGCTTTTAAAATCTAGGAACTTTAGGTATAGCAAGCGAGAAGTGGCGGAGGCTATAGTTACACTCCCAGGCGCTCTCGGGGTAACCGTGACCTTGCGAGAGGGGAGCAACCTTGGGACAACGGGAGTCGGGAGGGCGTTCTGGACATTCTAGACGCATCGGGCATTTTCGGTAAGGCGTGCACATGCACAGTTCTCATACGGTATTCCGCTCTTACGCAAAGTACCTTGCTTAAAGCGGTTCGACGAAAAGCCAGCAGCCAGCAGTGCTGGCTTTTCGTCGAATTGATCATGAACCAACCAGCCCAGCTCTTCACTCTGCTTAAAGCGGTTTACCGGACAAGTTAAATGTCCCTATAACGTTGCCCACAGGAACGCAGGGAAACGCGCGGGGCGAGACCGACGACGTGGTGAGGGATACCAGGCTTTCGCTTTTGTCTGACCCAGTTCTGAACAGCAAGCAAGGGTCGTGCTGAAGGCTGGACACACCGTAGAGATCTTTAATCCAATTGACATTAAAAAATCATGGAACACCATTTTGCCTCCTGTGGCATCTAGATTCCGATGCAATGAGTGCCGATGTAGAATCTTAGATTGCCCCCTGGCCATGGCTGCTCCGTGTGTTTGAACCGATTGAATTACCCCGGCCGCAGCGGATGCATTTCGATGGAGGCGAAATGTTGAGGCCCGTGTGCTGTGCGATGTCAGTGCACGTTAAAGAACCCCAGGTGGTCGAAATTTCTGGAGACCTCCACTACGGCGTCTTTCATAATCAGAACTGGTTTTGGGACGTTAAACCCCCCAAATCAATCAAACCGATTGAATTCAAGGTAAATGGAAACATCGCACGCCTATTGTTTAGTCCCATGTCTGACTTGTGTTGCATGAGATAATACTATTGGTGTGTCGAAAAGCTCGCTGGCAAACTTGAAGAACCACGTTCAGGTATGACATATTTATTGTTCTTTCTTACTCCGAAAACGAAAAGGGAATATTGTATCCTGAGTGCGAATCGGTCCGTTTGTCACTTTGTCGTTCACGTTAGATATTGTTTTTACCATGTCTCGATGTCATAAGAATTGGACCCACTCATGTAGCACGCGTGCACGTTTTTGCTGCTTGGATTGTGCTGTAGTGCTACTGCGAACATTTCAGTTGCGAAATACGTCATTTTTAGTTGCAGGCGTCATTTTTTGGTTGGCGTTCGATGAAATGATGCATGTCAGACGTTTTATTTATTTATTTATTTATTTATTTATTTATTTATTTATTTATTTATTTATTAGTTCATTCCCTATACACATCGATATCATTTCACCATCGCATGGTGGGACTGCCGTACAAATCGAAGACAGAGCGTGTTCCTTATGCGTCATAAGAAGAAAGAAAAGTCTCACGTTATATATGTAATTTGTCGGCAAACTCACCAGATGGTCATGCGATTCGAATTCTTCGCACCGGCACACATTGCACGCAGTCATAAATAATAAAAGAACAGTATCAGAGATGCTTTAAAATTGTGAGAAAAAAGGAAAAGTAATACATCCAGAACCATCAGTTAGACTATTGAAGCGCTAAAAGGGCTACTAATTTTTAGGGAAGAAGTTTAGGACCGGGAATCTTGACGACATATCGGGGAATATTGTTCCAATATTTATAGTCGTGGGTCAAGCACAAACTATCATTTCCGAATGCAAATCGAAAGTGCTTTTAGTGTTAAATGCGTGCTTGCTACTCACTTGCAATGGTTAATGTCAATGACTTTCTATTTGCACACATCTGAAGCGCACTTTCTGACTTGCATTTGAAGACCCATTATGTGTTGCACTTGTGGTAGACTATAGGTCAAAGTCGCAGTGGACATGTCGGAAGTACGTTCGGTGCTCCCCTGAAAATATGTCTGGAAGCGCTTGTTTTCATATATATATATATATATATATATATATATATATATATATATATATATATATATACTCTGCTACCGATGATGTTCATATTCGCGTAATGTACGTAGCTCGATGTGGTTAAAGTGTTGACTTAATTTCGCTTCACAACTATCCGAAACTATTTTGCATTTTAAGAATCAAATGTAATGACACGTTCCGATTTCCGAAGTGTAATCAGAACGTGTGCCTTTCTTATTAAAGGAACTTTTAACGGGAACTCATTACGAAATTCGAAGGAACGAGCTTTCGTTCATGTTTGGAGGAACGTGTACAACATTGGTGTATGTGCTATCGGGTTTCTCGCTTCACTCGAGCAGCCCTTCTCAAGGTCACCGCTCAGTTATCAAGGCATAGGCGTGCGCATGGTTCTACGTTATAGGGAAGGTAATGATTAGGGGCTCCGCCGCCACGGTGGTATATAGTGGTTATGGCTGCAGATCCGAAGGTCGCGGAGGGTCCAGTCGCGGCGGCTGCATTTCGATGCGTGGTGTCAACGCACGTTGAAGAACCCTAGGAGGTGGTTTCTGGAGCCCTTTCGCTATAGCTATGACATGCGTCTTCTTTACACTCTTTCGCTCCCTTTCCCCTACCCCCCAAAACACTGAGCCGTGCTCCCGACAAGTGCCGCGGGAAATAGCGTTCTTTCCTTCACCGATGCATATTTCTTCTTCTTCTTCTGTTTCTTCTTCTTCTTCTTCTTCTTCTTCTTCTTCTTCTTATTATTATTATTATTATTATTATTATTATTATCATCATCATCATCATCATCTCTTCTCAGAGGAGTGTCTCTCGCAAAAATTAGTAAGAAAATAATTTCATTCACGAAATAGTCACAAAATAATCCAACCGCAATTTTCACGGTAACGTTCTTACTCGCCGCGGGGTTAGAGCGACGCGCCTCTTGCGTTCGAGTGAACTTGCTAAAGAGAGATGCCAGGAAGACTTCCTCGACGGCTGCGGATCGTGAGGGGCGCACTTATCGGGCTGCTATGGGCGAAGCTGCTGCCTACACACGGACCATGCATCCTCGGTGTTTATCGGTATGCACGAATGTGGAGCCGATGTCGTGTTCCCCGCCGGTGTCATTTATTAAGCGCCCCTGCTCACCCTCCCGCGGCGTCCGTAAATGGTGGGAAGCCACTGATGTGTGATAAGAGCCGCGGCGGCGACACTTGTGCGTTCACCCGTTCGACTGGCGCCCCTGTCGCGTCTGGCGGCCCGACTCCCTGTCGAAGCACAAGGTGACGTTCTTTGTGGGGAACGCGCGCATTCCTCGGCGCTCGCATGTCACAGGCAGGCCATTGCCCGCGGTCGCTCATGCAGGCCTACGACGTTTCGATCGGGTTCACTGCGGTGTTAACAGCTCTTCGACTGTGCTCGACACAGGAATGAGCAAACTTATTCCGACTGGGGCCGACCTCCTTCTGCACAATCCGAGGAGGCCTTTACCTTCTCGGTAGCGATCGCGGCTCTTAAGTGCGCGGCGGCTGGCATATTGTCCGCATTTGTAAACTTAGTTCTCTCCGGTAGTTTGTGTCTTAACATTTGTGTCCTGTAATTGGTTCGACATAGTGTTACTTTCCAAGTCTCTGGACAATGAACTGAATATTTCCGAAAGCGCCTCTCTAAGGAGGCTAATGGAGCAAGGAAATGCCCGTTATTCTTAATTTCTGATCTGTATTCTATAGAGAGACGATAAGAATACAGGCAGGGTATTTGTAAAATTTGATGCTCATAATGAAGCGGTGATGAGGGGTGATTGAAAGGCACATTATATATATATGTGCCTCAACATTTTTTTTTTTTTCTGTAAGAAGTGCAGTGTTCGTAAATTTGTGGAAGTAGTAGATCCCCATACAAGTTGACAGTAGGTTACATGGGCGTCAAAAAGCGAGTTATAAATAAGAAGTTTAGCATAAGTAGGGAGGGCTCGTCGGTTAAAGTAAGTTACCCCTACGACGCTAGATAACCTTTGTGCAACGTAAGTAACGTGATCGTCCCAAGACATTGTCTCCGAAAATAGTACGCCAAGTATTTAAATGTTTTAACAGCGTCTACAATCGCGCTGTTACATACTAAATTTGCGTCGGTAACCACCTCCCCATTTTCGGGCCGGAAAACTGTAGCTTGTGTTTCGTAGTATTAATCTTTAAAGCATTGTAATCAATCCATTTACCGAACTGCTTTAATGTATTGTTTTCCCTGGCGATAACGTCAGATAGTAATGCACAGGAGAAAAACGAAAGTCATATAATCTGCATAAATTACAAATTTTAATGTTTTATCAATATTTACGATGTCATTTATGTGCAAGGTAAAGAGAAATGGACCAAGGATACTTCCATGTGGAACGCCTGTAAAATTGGTTTTATATCAGAAGAGTGACTATTTGTACTTACGAAATGGTGTCTGCAACATAAATAAGAGTGGAGAAGGGCCAAGACTCTGCCACGAAATCCACACTTTTCGAGTTCTCTTTTTTAATAACATGCTATGATTAAGGTAATCAAAGGCTTTCGCAAAATTTGCGTATATACACAGAGCCAAGTTTTGGTTCTCAAAAGCATTCAAAATGAACTCCTTCTGTTCTAATAGAGCGGGTTCTGCTGAGCGCTTTTTTTCTGAAGCTTATTGGACCGTATGCATTATCTCAGGCTTATCGCAAAAGCTAGACAATCTTGACAAAATTACTTTTTCCAGGCCTTTTGAAAATCTGGCCTGTAGTTAGCTATGTTATTATCTCCTTTTTTATGCAGAATAATTACTTTTGCTATTTGCATACGCTTCAGGTAAACACCGTCTGCTAAACAGAAGTTAAAAACATGAGTTAGGCAAGGTGTTGAGAGGTCTATAACGAGTTTGATAGGTTTTATTTTAATACCTTTCTTTTTTTATTTGAACATACTGCAGGCCCTTCTCGGCCCATGCAGGAGTGGGGACAAAAGTACAAAAATATACATATATTGTCAACAACTCATAATTCAAATTCAACACACCGTATGAAATTCATGAATGATTCAATGGTGTTACGACACACAATATTATTAGGTAATATATTCCAGTGGTAAATTGCTGACGAAGAAAGGGAATGTTTATGAGCATTAACACGACTTAATGGTTGGTGGATTGCTTCAGTCGCAGTGAATGTTTAGGTGGGTCTAGCAAATAACGCGAACGTGATGTGTGGAACTGACCATGATATAAAAATTTTAGTCGCCAGATTATTCTACGTTGCGAAAGAGGTCTTAAGTTTGCCCTTGCTAGTAAGTCTGTAGAACTGGACTGCCTCGCGAAATCTGAATATACGAACCTCACTGCCAATTTTTGTATTCGTTCTATTTTACTAATAAGATGTTTTTGATGGGGACTTCAAATGAGATCGGCGTACTCTAAACGTGGTCTAATTAGGGATTTGTATGCATTTAATTTAAGTTGTGATGGTGCCGTGCGCAATTCTCTCTTCAGAAAAGAGTTTTCTTTCTTTTCCGCTTTGTGACACATGGACAAGATATGTGGAAAAAGTGTAATGCCTAGGTATTTTACTTGGTTGCTTTTGTTCATAATGGAGCTTCCTGTTGTGTATGTAAAGTTAAAGGGCGTCGCCTTATTTGTGAATGAAATGAAGTGCGTTTTTGATGTGTTTAATTTCATGCCCCAAGCGCTACACCAGGACTAAATTGTTTGCAGTGAACTGTCGTCCGAGTTGTGTACGACTGTGTACAAGACACAGTCGTGCGCAAATAGTCGCATCTGAACAGGGTTCTCTACGGAAAAGTGGATGTCGTTAATGAACATTAAAAACAACAAGGATGCAAGCACCGATCCCCGAGGTACTCCCGAATAAACATCAACAGGATGATGATGGGCTGATAAGCACTGTATGCTTTGGGATAGGCGGCCTCGGTCAGCCAACTCTCCTCCCCATGTGACAACGGCAAGTGGTTGCGATAGATGGTTATTGATTGTGACGCTCTGTTTTCGTTTGGTCAAAAAGCTGTTTATCCAGGATATTATATTTTTATCAATACCAAAAGCCGATAGTCTTGTGATTAAGTCCTGGTGTGGGACAACGTCGAATGCCTTAGAAAAGTCTAAAAATATGGCATCAAATTGGCCGTTATCATTTATTGCGCTGGCTATGTCATGAGTTAATTCAGCTAATTGGGTTATAGTTGAGAGGCCTGATCTGAAACCATGCTGATGCTTGTAAAGAAGTTCGTTTGTTTCTAGGTGAGTTATTATGGCCTTGAAAATTACGTGTTCCATTATTTCGCCGCACGAGCTCGTTAGCGACACTCGGCGGTAGTTACTTATTTCTAGTTTTGAGCCTGTTTTGTGCACAGGAACTACTACAGCGTTGCGCCACGCGTCTGGTAATTGTGAAGTGTGAAGAGATAAAGTGTATATTTTAAAGAGATACTTAGATGTCCATTTGGCATATCGGCTTAAAAATGAGTTAGTAATCTGACCAGGGCCCGTGGATGCCCTTCTCCGCAGATGGGCTTGCATTCGTGGTCTTGGGTTTGCCCGGCTTTGCCGCATTTGTAGCAGAAAATGGGGATTGGCCTAGGGCAGCGCTCGCGCTGTGGGGACAGGCGCGCATAGGCGCCGTGCGCACGTGCTGCGCGGCGTTTCTGCCGATGGAGCTGGACTGGCGTTACGCGTGGCCTGGTGCAATCGTTCGTAGAAAATAACGTATAATATCGTGAGACAGGGAGCACTCACTCGAAATAACTAGCGTCCGTCGATTCCTCTGTATGCATGGCAGAAGTTCTAAAAGTTGCAACTTTTTGTTTCATACGTGCGTTGCGCGATATCAGAGCGTGTGTTTGACTAGCTATAGCTCTATTCTTAACAGTTGCATCGAGAAGTGGTTACGCCCTATTGCACAAGTATACAACCACCGGCAAAAGTGTTCAGGGGTTTTTCGTGCAGTATAGTCGCACACGGGACTTGTTTTTCATTTCGCTGTATATTAATTCGTTATCAGAGATCCCAACGTCCAAATACGACTGCTCAACGACGGCTGCCACGGTTACGCCGAAGGAAAACCTCGAGAAAGGCTGCCAACCGCGCTGCCTCTTCGACCTTTCGCGTTTTCTTCGTGTTTTCACTTGCCCGCATTTGTCGATTTTCTCTTTAAATCATCGGTGCCTTCGCCTCGTTTGTGTTATTATATTTCCTTAAATCGGCGTTTCTCTCCCTCAGGAAAGGAGACTTCGCGAGGAACAGGTTCTGCGACATGCTGCTGAAATAAAGGCCGAGTACGGAAGGTATGCGGCAAGTTCTCCAGGCGGAGCTGATAAGAGGCCGGATCCCAGCCGCGACGTTGATGAGCGCGGACAGAAATTGTGGCCCCACGAAGACGCGGTCTTGTGCATGCATGCATTCGAACGCAACTGTGCGTTTTCTTCCCAGACAACCGCGGTGACGAAATTTGTAAGACCGCCTTCATGATTCCTTACCTGCCGCAATGCTGCTGATTATGGCAGGCAGTGGCCGATTAGCACTCGAACACCTCTGCTGCTTAAATTCGAGATCGACCATCTATTGTCCCTGTCTAGCGTCCCCCAATTTAAGGTAGTTTGTTAATAATTCGACGCATTTGTGACGGTACACGTGAAGACTGCACTGAACGTTCAATGAACGCCCCACGGTGGAAATCAAGGATCTTCCCAGCCTATTTAGTGCCCATCTGCAGGACTAAGGCCTCTCCCCACGATCTCCAATTTACCCTGTCATGTACGAGCTGAATCAGCTGATTGCATGTTATATGCCTAGCTACGGACTTTTTAATTTAATTGCCCCCAGCTG
This sequence comes from Hyalomma asiaticum, assembly GCA_013339685.2. NCBI lineage: Eukaryota > Metazoa > Arthropoda > Arachnida > Ixodida > Ixodidae > Hyalomma > Hyalomma asiaticum. The sequence continues at coordinate 114,239,018 of CM023486.1, forward strand.
ACCCTCGGCCGTCGCCGGCCGTGTCTCCCATCCTTTCCATTCCCTTATGTTCGATCAGCGATTATCTTTTTAATACGGCTTTCACAAACTGCAAAAAGGCAAAGATAAGTTTCTGGCCTTGCCTGTGTGACCTATTATTACGGCGGATAATGATAATAAAGGCTTGCTAACTCAGTGTTTGCTTAACTTTTGAATAGTGGCTAACCCATTAATCAGTCTCATTATTTCATCTTAAGCACCGTGTTAGCTTAGCGCTAGGATGTTGGTTATTTAGAGTCGAGTTCGCGGGGCTTGAATCTTGGCCGCAAAACAGGAGAGAAAAGAACGCACCTATGTGCCTAGATTTAGCGACCTTAGGTGGTCAAAATTAATCCGGAGCCGTCCACTGCATACGGTGTGCCTGTGTGCCTCGTAACCACATCGGGAGTCTGGAATGAAAAACCGCATCAATTATTAATACTATTGGTTTTGTCTCTGCGCTTGCTTATACAACAGAACACTCATGAAAGAGACGCCCAAACTTTCAGCACTGAGCTGGTAAAAGGTCACCGCCACCATTCTTAACATTGCTGCTGCGCTTCCCGAGCCCATCCTTGAGGCACTGCCCCTTTCGTACTGCATGGTGTCCACATACCGCTCGTCCCGTGGTAGGAACCACGGGACGAGCGCGTCCTGTGGTTCCTACCACAACCGTGCCTTTTTACGGCTGCTGTCCTATGCTGATGTTTGCCACAGCGCCCGTCCTTTTTATGTTGTGGGTTACCTTGTGCATCGTGGCAGACTTCCTTCGGCACAGCAGCTATTATAATTTGGCCTGGCAGCACGAAAGTAGCTTTGTGCGCAGGGACTCCGCAACAGACCCAAGTGTATGGTAGGGATAGCCTACTTGCGTTATGCGAGCCTTTTAGCAGTTAAGGCTGGTCCCCATTATATGGGAGCAAGATTTCTTCAAAGCACCACCGAAGAAGTGTCTCACGATGCTCCTTTTGCAGAGAAAGTGTTTAATGCTAAACCAGTCATAAACTCCGCGAACAGAATACCCGATAATGAGATCATGAGCCATAGGGGTATTCGGGTACGAGCCACACGTGGTTAACTGAATGCTAGCCTTTTGGACGCAGATCCATATAGTACCTGATCGTACTGCACACGGAACGCTCTCGTCTACTATCCGGTATACGATGCCTTGATCAGTCATAACAACTGGATACACGATAACATTTCACAAAACACTGCTTCAGTTCATGAACATGTCCAGGCCTCATAGCACATATATATAACACATACACGCCATGAACCGTGCCTGAATGGCCAGCCCATCTCGCAGTTTAAAAAAAAAAAAATGTTTGCCCTTACAGCCTATGCCAAAGTGCGTTCATGTGACATTGGACTGCCAAAGGTTACGGGATCGAACGGGTCTTCGGTTCGGCTACAAAAGATCTGGGCTTTGGCTCTTGTGTGTCTTAAAAGTGCTAATAATAATAATAATAATAATAATAATAATAATAATAATAATAATAATAATAATAATAGCTTTGTACTGTCGCACAGAAAAAAATAATAGCAAGAAACAATACAATAAAGACAGCCTACAGAAGAAAATACTAATAAACAACAACAAAAGCAAACATTCATAATAAAATATCCAACCATGTGCGGTCAAGGCAGCATAAAGAAGAAAAGAATTTCAACAATGTACGACACTATATTAAAACAACGCAAATCTTGGGGCATAACAGCGACTGGGTGCTCTGAAATACATCGAGGTCTAAGAAGGAAGCATTGTAAAGACGTTGTATCCTGTCGACGGTCGAATGTTCACAGGGGCATGGCGGTTACGTGATGTCTATTCTCTCTGGTCAGCTTACGTGGAATTCGGAAATTAAGACAATTGAGCAGTACATGGCAAGATATGATTCCATGAACAAGCTTGAAAAGAAATAACAGTTCAGCGCGATTTCGCCGGCAGTGTAGTGCACGATGGCAGCGATAGTGATCCAACAGTGTCAGAGCGAGCATCAGGGCCATTTCTAAGGGAACCGATGGTTAAGATGTATGGGAATTTTTTTCTGGACTCGCTCAGTGGCGTTGCTGCTCCAATGAGAAATGTCATTCCAAAGCGCAGATGCATACCGAAGTTGAGGAAGACATATCGCGGTGTACAATTTGCGGAAGGGCATCGGAGAACGGAATTCTCTAGACATTCTGCACAACGCAGCGTAGAGCACAAAGAACCTGCAAAGCAACACGTCTAGCGCGAGCAGAAAAGTGTGGGGTGCTGCCAAAAATAACACCTATACCATTGATCTCACAAACATTACACAACTACACAGAATTGACAGAATATGAAAATGGCACACTAGATCTTTTTCGAGAGAAACTCGTGACTTGGAAGTATTCAGGTAGAGGTCGTTGCTCCTGCACCACTCAGAAAGAGAACACAAATCGGATTGCAGCAAGTGACAATCGTTAACTGAATGAATTTCCTCAAATATATTTACGTCATCGGCATACAAAGGGAAAGAACAATTCCTTCCGAATGGCAGAAGAAACATCATTAACATAAATTAAAAGGAGGAGAGGGCGCGATACTGACCCTTGAGGAACCCCACTAGTAGCAAAGATGACGTTTGGCCATTTGCAGCACTTAGCATGATCTATCACGAACGTAGCTATGCACAAGATTCACAGTTGAAGAGTTAACATCGACGTGCGCAAGTTTATCTACAAGCACCGAATGGCCGACAACGTCAAAAGCTTTGCTAAGGTCACAATAAATAGCACCAACCTGTGATGTAGGCGTGGAGATTTACATCATGAAACTGGCAAGATTAGTGACAGTTGAGCGGCCAGCGTGAAACCCATGCTGGTTCGCAATCAATGAATGTTTTACATCGTTGTTTTACATCAAAAGACAGTATTTTGCGAACGCTCCGCCGCGTTGGTCTATACTGGCTACGGTATTCAGCTGCTGATCCGAAGATCGCGGGATCGAACCCCGGCCCCGGCGGCTGCATTTCGATGGAGGCGAAATGTTGAGGCCCGTGTTCAGTGCGATGTCAGTGCACGTTAAAGAACCCCAGGTGGTCGAAATTTCCGGAGCCCTCCACTACGGCGTCTCATAATAGTAGCGTGGTTGTGGGACGTAAAAACCGCAGAAATCAAACGATATTTTCGTGAAGAGCCAGCTCAAAGATCTTTGATACGACAACAACAATACATACATACATACATACATACATACATACATACATACATACATACATACATACATACATACATACATACATACATACATACATACATACATACATACAAGAAACTAGTTCACTTAGTGAAGTTTCAGATGAGGCCAGCTTAGTCAGTGTCCGCGCAGTTTACAGATAGTGGGCTAGAGAGAGACTGGAGTGCTTCTGAAGATGTATTTGAATGCAGCGTAGCAGTGCCGGATGCCATCTGGCTATCGTGTTCCAGACGTACTCCAGTAGATGGCAGCACCTGCCTGTTCCCCAGCGTCTCCTGAGCGGCTGCCTTAGCTGCCGTTTGCCCCTGTTCGCAGGCGAAGTAGCCGCACGGAGGACGCCGAATAGGAACTTTCTATTAGCTGGTGCACCACAATTACGACGCTAAAGTCCCGTTAGATAGCACTTAAGGGGACAGCAAGAAACAAATATTAAGTTGAGCAAGGTTGAAGGATTAGGACTGTGTGATAACCAGGATGGTTATCACACAGAATAATGATAGGTTTAACGCTAAGAGATAAAAAACGAGCAGAATGGATCAGGGAACAGGCAGGAGTAGCTGATATTATTATGTCAATTTAAAGAAAGAAGTGGACCTGGGCAGGGCATGTTATGAGGAGGACAGATAACAAGACGGACAGTAAAAGTGACGGAGTGGATACCAAGAGAGGGAAAAATGCAACAGAGGCAGGCAAAAGGTTAGATGGAGCGATGAAATAAAAACGTTCGGGGGCATAAAGTGGAACCAGCTCGCTCAGGATAGGTTAGATTGGAAATCGTTGGGAGAGGCCTTCGTCCTGCAGTGGACTTTAAATAGGCTGATGATGATGAATGAAGCTTGTTGCGGCGTCGACTGGCCCTCATTGTCTGACAGCCGTCCCGCCATTCGCATAAGTTATTGTCAGTTATGACGTCATTTGATAGACTCACCTTAGCTCCCGCTTTCCCGCCAGATTTCCCTGGGGGCTTTTGGATAAGTGTCCTGGTGCTGAAAGACCCTGCAATTCGTTTCAGTTTGCAGCAGCATTGCAACAGCGAAGTTGAAAGCTGCCGCCCCGACGTTTATCGCTGGCTTAATTACGACGGTTCATTAACATTTTTCTCATTAGTTACGCACTTACATTTCTTAATGAGGTTACGCAGAGATTTGGCTTTGGTTTATCAGTGTTTATTTAAAATTTCGCACACTGTGCTTCGTGCAACCACTATCACTTAGAATTACGCAGAGGGCAAGAGCGCGTCGCATGCATTACAAGAGTGATGGGCGCGCGCACTGCTGTCCATGAACGCCGCGAACACCGGTCGTTCATACGCAGCTTTACCGGTCAAAATCAAAGATTTTCTCCTACCTCGGTCTTCTGAACTCGCCGTCTTTCCTCCAGTATACATCACGAGTTTTCTTCGAGACTGGATACTTTACTACTGATAGTAGTGTCTGCGGCAAAATGCACTGGCAAGCTGGAATAACCAAGACCATTCTCGAAAATCTCAGGCGGGTGCCTTAAATATTGAAATTTAAATGAATCATACTTCCAGAAGACATTGTTCTCGAGCATTTTTCTGATTATATCTCAAAACTGCGGGGAGCCTTTACCAGTAACACTACAGGACGTATTTAATATACGGAAGCACTTGTCGCGTACTTTAAATGCGAAGCAGTGGCTATATACTATACACAAACACGTAAATTTCAGACAAAATCCCAGCAACGCTTGTTTCGGGACAGCATGTATCTTCTTTCCTTCCTCTTTTTCTTTATTTTGAATAAAGCCTACAAGACTGCGAACCGCTGTTGCCAAGCAAGACATATAAATTCCGAGATTGAAACGCATAATCCCAGAAAAAAAAAAAAAATGGCCCGAATGAAAAAGGCTGCAGTGGATATTACGTTGTTGCAACAGTATACACAGAATAATTACTGCGTAGATACCGATAATTATTAAATCTATTAAGCTGAATATCATACCAATACCGTCACGAAGAGACCGCTTAGGGTCTATTTCATCACTGCACAAAAGGCGGATGTGAGTCAGTTGGAATCTGACGACGTATAACTACGGCGAGGTCGCTGGTAACCTTCGTCATGCGAAGGCGACGACGTTCCCGATGCAGACGGGGAGGCGGGCGGGGTCGCCGTCGACCTGGACGCCGGTGTGCCGATCAGCTCGGGGCAGCACCAAAAGTTGTGCTGCAGCTTGTTGATTCGCACCACGAGGTCGTAGGCGATGCCGTCACTCACCACAGAGTCCTTCTTGTACTCCGGGTGGGAGGTGACGAAGCGGCGTATCCAGCGCGCCGCCGTCATGAGCTGGCCGGAGGCGCGCTTCTCAATGAGCTGCAGGTACTGCTCCACAGTGCAGCGGGTGCTCACGTCCACCTCTTCAATGCCAGCAAGAAAAGTGCGCACGAGCGGCACAAGACCGGGGAAGCCCGCGCTCTGCTTTCCGTTCACAATCTCGCCGAGCGTCATGCGCACAACGCGCGGCCGAGATGCACGCTGCGGGGACCGCGCGACGTCCTCTCGGAACCACAGGGTCTCCTTCAGAACGGCGTCGACCTTCTGGGCGACGCGCATGTTCTCGTCCACTTTGGATATGGGAATCACCAGGTCAAGGTCGAACGTCAGGATGGCGCGGGTGAGGAGCACGACGAACACGACGTAGGCCGCGTTCTCGAACTCGGTCATGTTCATCTCCATGGGCCGGAACTCGACGCGCCAGCCGATGTCGCTGTTGGGCGGTGGCGGCTTGAAGCGCAGCGTGTGCCAGCTTGTCGACTGGAGATTCTCGAAGTGGTCGTAGTCGTCGCCTAGCTTCTCCCTGAACAGCGAGAGCGAGTCCCTGCCAAAAACGTGAGACAAGTGCATCGCCAGGCCGTGGCCGACGTTTTCGGAGCGCAGGAGCTGGTAGACATCGTCGTTGTGGGCGAGCGGCACGTCGTTGTAGCGCTCGTTGACGGCACATATAAAACAGGGAATGCTGGCGTAGCGAGGCCTCACCGTGCTCACCTCGTCGTCGGTGCGGTCGTCGACGGCCATAGAGATGACGTCGAAGCGGCAGTCCCTGTCGACCAGATAACCGCGGAAGACGGGACTGCTCGCGCCCAGCGCCAGCATGACGGGGCATACGTTGGCCAGCTGGTCGTACAGCCGCATCGCTTCGGCCATGTCGCACGCTTGCAGCGTCACCTGCAGGCAGCAGTTGCCCATACCGAACCCCATAGCGTCCATGTACACGTGGTCGGGCCGAGCGGCGAGCAGCGCCTCCTCGTCCGCGCCGAGTTTCGCGAGGTCTTCGACGAAAGGACGCGGAGTGTTCGCGTCTTGAAAGATGGGCACATTGATGACGACGCGCTTGCCTCGCCGCATCCGAATGTTTCGGGCCAGGGTGCGGAACCGCGGATGCGCCGGGTATATCATTTCCTCGGGCACGAACAGAGACGGCATGGCGACCGAGTTAAGCGAAGGCTCGTACGGCGGCTGCGTGAACTTTGCGCAGCCCAGCCTCGGGAAGACCGTAATGCACATGAGCTCTTCTTCGGGACCGAGCAGCGCGCTGACCTCGGCGCGACGCTGGCGCATGTTGTGTTCGACGACATTGCAATGGGCCAGGGTGTCGCCGTATGGAACCCCTGGCACGGACTCCATGGCGTACGCGCCGAACTCCGGGTGCCAGGAGCAGAGACCCGCGGTTGTCTGCAGCTCTCGCTCGTTGAGCTCGTGGATGATCTCGGCGCCTCGCAGTAGCAGTTGAACGCGTCGTTGGGAGTGGTCAAAGCGCACCAGCATGTACTCGACCTCGTCGCCCCACAAGAGCCTGTCGCAGCGGCGGTCGCGCGTCTCGTGGTACAGCTTGATAAACTGAAGGATGCCACGGCGTCGCACGTGGTCGCTGAGCCGCTTAGTCTCCTCCCAGGAGAGCGGTGTACCTTCTGACAGTAGGCCCATAGCCTGAGCGAGGTGCAAAACGCGTTTTTCGAGGTTTCGAAAAGCGTGATGATGATGATGATGATGTTCCTTAAGAATTACGGCACTTACCCACCAGGGGGGATTGGCCAAGAGGCGATTACGTTTTGATTTTAAATTATTGGAAGGAACCGATAGAGAGAGAGAAAAGAGGATGTTTTAGAGGGAATTTAATTAGTGGAATTGTGCATGTTAACCATTCAAACCTGACAGATGAGTCACCAAGACATGTACCGAAGAATATCTTAAGAATGTTTTGCAGTACTCACGAGAAAAGTAGACTGTCTCTACAATTGACTTTTTTTTTTAACAGGAATTGTCAAAATCGTATACGGTTTGTCATTTGTATGTAATTGCACACAGCATTGAATACATCCCTGTGGCAATATCCCAGAGCTGAGGCACCAAAAGAAAGAGCAACTTCAGTTGTTAAATTTAGTCCCAACGTACTGATCGGAATTTCTAGAAGTCTTTTTCGGAGGAACTTGTACCGGCGGTAAACTAACAAATAATGATCTATACTTTCAATTTCACGACAGAAATGGCAGAGGGGCGACAAAACCAAACCAGCCCTGTGTGCGTAAAGATTTAGCGGAGGGACACGACATCGAAATCTGCTGAGAATTACCTCAGATTGCCATTTAGATTTCCATGGATGATTTAAATGTCTGTATTCTGACGAAGCTGTGATAGTTTCCATTGAATCCCTATGTATAGAAAATTTTCTATATCTGATTGCTGTTATATACTGCTCTGCTGGAAAAACTGATATTATCGGTCCTTGAAGAGATGCTCCAGCTAATGAGTCGGCCATCTCATTTAAATACAATCCGCTATGGCCCGGTACCCACAGCAATTTTACAAGGCTAAGATGTGGCGGAACTAATGCTAAAAACATCTGCAGGGCTTGTGAATTGGATGAAGATGTAAGAGAAGTACAAACCGAATGGGAATCGGTTAAAACCACCACATTAGTCGCAGCCGCAGGAAGTTTCCTCAGCGCCAAAATGATTGCTGAAAGCTCTGCTGCAAAAATGGGGGTGTAGTCTGGTAATCTCAGTGAGAAGGACCAATCAAGCGTTGATGAAAAGATCCCCACACCTGCCTTTTCGCCCTTCACAGATGCGTCTGTAGCTATTATGTAATTTGTTTGTGCTTGCCCAAGGTAGTCTTGCAGCTGATTATTTAAGAACCTAGTAGACAGAAATTTAGCGTTTCCGGGAAAAATATCACTGTTGGATCTTCGTTGTCTGAATGCAGCACGCGCTACCGGAAATTGTTTCGAGGTAGAGGAAGTAGCCAGAGACGTAGCGGACCGAACATCAAGGAAGCCACTCGGCTGCTGATGCTTAAATTGAGAGAGGCTCATGTCGGAAAAACAGGTATCCCACGCATTGTGGGAATCGATGTCATGCTAAGCAGTGAGCGAGAAAACTTCCTATGCCGAACTGTTTTGCATTCAACAAACTGGCCCGTGTGCTGTGCGATGTGCACGTTAAAGAACCCCAGGTGGTCTAAATTTCCGGAGCCCCCCACTACGGCGTCTCTCATAATCAGAGCTGGTTTTGGGACGTTAAACCCCACAAAACAACAACAACAGCATTCAACAAACTGTTACTATAGTAGGCGGTGTGGGTACACAAGTAACATCCACGGCACTGTGGAGACAAGGGTGTCTCGTATTATGACGTAACGTCGGCGCTAACGCTATTGCACGCTCTTGTGCACATATATATCATATTATAAGCGCCATTTGCAGATGTATGCGTACATTTCGAGGAAAGCTGTACAAAAGCGTGTTAAGTAACATTAGCACACGTGTATCGTTTCTTTCGCATTAATGTAAGAGCCATTAAAGCACGCTAAAACTAAAGCTGACGTCACAAAAGCACCACCACCACCACAGTAGCTGATGCAATAGCTTTATTTACGATATTTAGCGCGTGGGAGAAGAGCCGCCGTGGTCGTGGCAGCGTGCTTGCTTGCCGCCTCCCTAGTTCGATTTACCTATAACGCGTGGTACGTTGCCGCAAAAATTTTCTCCTTCTTCTTCTTCCTTGTATGGCGCATACTCAATGCAGGGGATTGGCCTATAGGCGTGAGGGGATGTTGCGATTTGTTTTCTGGATAAATGTCTTGGGCTGCTGTATTAAAATTAAAACTGATCCGGACATTCCAACGTTCTATATTGTTAAAGGAAAGACCGCAGCTCATTCATGGGCTATATGTCGGCTATGTCGGCTATATATAGTATGTGAAGCATTTTAGGCAGCCCTTAGCATACTGCACTCACTTCAGCGCTTTTCAGCTAAACGCGCGCTACCTATATACATTGCGCCGCGTTGTGTTCGGCGATACTGAGACTGTGTACGTTGCCACTGACGCTGAGCTGCTGCTTTGCTTTGAATTGAAGTTCTACCACGAATGTTGCGACGTCAGCGCGCGTTTGGTGCGGTCGAGCCATAACGGTGCACTGTGACAAAACAGCGTATCATTTATCAGGCAGCCGCAAATAAAATGTCTGGTATTAGAGAGTAATAGCTGAGCGGCTCAGTGGGCCAGCGGGCCCAGCGAACGAGCGGAGACGCCAACTGCGCATGCGCGGCCCGCTGGGACAGCCAGCGCATTTACGGAGCGAGCTGCTCGCCCGCTCATTTCGTCTCTTCAGCGGAGCGTACGCAGCGGGCCAGCGCGCGAGCGTTTTGCAAGATGGCAGCCCCCAACACAAGCGGCGGCGGCATGTCGTCATGTCATGCAGCAAAAACGAACATGTGTTTCCACATAACACCTGTGATCTAATGAAGAATTACTTTTGCGATATCCTTTTCGCAGTAACTTCAATGTTATTCGACAGGTAAGACCTCTGCTCGATCGACAGTAACACCAACATTGTTCAACAGGTGGCGCAGCAGTAAGTTCCGCTGAAACAAGCGGGGCGTGTGGTCCCCTCCGCTCCATCGCTGGGCCCGCTGAGCCGCTCAACTATTACTCCCTATTAAACAAAGCGATGCAGTCACCAACTTACGGATTGCGAAGTCGAGAAGAGGAAAGAATTTAAAAGAGGTGGACAGAAAAGATTCTACGTAGCGGTGGTAGCAATGCCTCTGGTAACTTTCACCCATCTGAGTGCTTATCTTATTGGACGCGAATGTATGTAAGTCTACGTGTGCCTCTTGGCAGGTGCGCCGCTGAGCACAATGGGCTCTGTGACGCCTTAGGGCGCCTTGAACTATACCTTTGGCATTTGGCGCGCACAACTTCTATATTTACGTGCCTCGATATCACCGCACGAAAATATAGCCTGCTTATACCTATTAAATCATGCAGAAGCGAAAGCTGCGACCGAGAACGCTCTTTAGCCGGAAGTGTTATCCCAGCCTTCTCCCGTCGTTATCCGCGACGTGATAGCGCGTTTGACCTTGCGCAAGAAGGAATGAACGCAGCACTTACAAATAAGCACAACAGTAAGGCTTCTTTTAACTCGAGAAAGTGGACATTAACCCAGTAACCAAGCCAGAGACACGAGTATGCGCAATAGACAGCGACAATGACATTCGTGACTCAGTCAATCAATTTTATATTACGCGCCGAAACTCGACCGCGTGTCATACAGCTAAGGCGCCTAGATCACTCGTCTTTCCCTTGACTCTCCACCTTCCTTCGCTATCTCCTATCGCACAAGCGAGAGTTCGATCCCGGCCACGGCGGTAGCATTTTCGATGGAGGCGGAAATTCCAGAGGCCCGTGTACTGTGTGCGTTACCAGTGCGAACATTCACAACCCCAGGCGGTCCGAATTTCCAGAACCCTCCGCTATGGCGGTCCTCTATAATATGGCGCTTTTGACGCGCGAAACCTCGGGAATAATAATAATAATAATAATAATAATAATAATAATAATAATAATAATAATAATAATAATAATAATAATAATATTATTATTATTATTATTATTATTATTATTATTATTATTATTATTATTATTATTATTATTATTATTATAAGCAGCATGATGATGAAGATCACTTTAATCTTGTTTCTAACTTGAGTATATGCTTAATTTTTATGAACTGCTCATACAAATGCTCTATTTGTCTTGAACTACACGAACACTGGTACAGAAGTAGCCACACTCTAGAGAGAGTCCTCTGTAGCTATTATGCAAAAATATAACTTTTCAGATACATAGACAGTATTCTGCAGCGCGTAGCAGGTTTTTAAACAAAAGGGTGAAAATTAGAGTAACGAAATCGCCAACTACTCGCCAATTCGCTTTGAGGTACTTATCGAGGAGCCTTAGAAGAGCTTCCTATTCACAGTGCAAATTTACCCGTATGAGAACAAAGGCAATAAATGACATGCACGCTTAGAATCAAAACAATATCAACGTAAAAAAGCATGCAATTAAAGATAAATGCATGATTTAATTTGAGATTATATTCAAAAAAAAAAAAAAGAAGGCGAGAAGCTCAACACCTGTGGCGCGAAGACGAGCGCGACTGATCGCCATCGTCAACCGCTAGCTGGCTGAGGTTCACTATAGAGGACCGGCCATCCACAGCAACGAGCACCTCCCGTTCACAATACATTTGATTGATTGATTGATTGATTGATTGATTGGTTGATTGATTGATTGATTCTGGTTCGGATAGGAAAGGACGCTAATTTCTGCAGCCCATCTAGGGAGCACGGCTAAGCGTCCATGGGGGTGGGGGAAAGGGAGTGAAAGAGATAGAGAGGGGAGAAAGGCCGTAGTGGAGGGCTCCGGAAATTTCGACCACCTGGGGTTCTTTAACGTCCACTGACAACGCACAGTACACGGGCCTCTGGCATTTTCGCCTCCATAAAAAAAAATATACAGCATATCCACGGAGTGAATGATGATGAGTGGGCGAAGCTCGGGAGGTTCATTGTAGATCGTGCCGAGTTCCGGATTATTTTAGTTAACGCGCACGCTACGAATCCTCATGGTTCAACTATGCACAAGTGAAATCTCCCACCTGCACTTCATCGCAAGTCAAGATCCAGTGCCTATATGGGTGGCCGGTGAATGGCTGGCCGGTGAACGGTTCTTCAACGCGAGCAGTCGGTATTTCTCGATCAAGAAACTCGAGACGCTGCCTGCGCCAACGTTCTCTCTCGCGGGTGAGGGCGCGTTCTCCTTCTTTGCGAGCTGGTAGAGCGTTCATCTAAGAAAGAGCGTTACCATAGTCAACGCGCGCCTTTCGCTCTCTCTCTGTCTCTCTCTCTCTCTCACAAGGCAGCAGATGGAAGAGTGAGAGAGAGAGAGAGGCACGCGCCGAGGGCGAGCGCGTGCCTCCCGGCACGCCGGTTACGCCTGACGCCTGACGCAGGACAAGGTTAGACTAATACCCCTGTCACACTGGACGTTTTAATGTCATTCGAACGCAATGACATTCGCATCGAATGACATTATTTCGCTGCTACACGGCGACATTTAACATCATTCGAATCGAATGACTTCTGAAATCGAATGAGTTCGAGCAACTCATTCGCATTCGCAGTGGGATCGAATGTGTACTCTCTACCCCAGAGACAACGTAAACGTGCGGCACTGAGCATTCCTAATTTGTGAAACGTCATGTGAAAATGGTATTACTTTAGCGCGTTTGCCGATATTCATCATTTTAAAAAGAAAACAGCCAGGCAAGCCGTAACAAAATGTGTTTACTCTCGACATCAGCGGCGTCTGACAGGCTTCGGTATTTCACCACAGGATGCAATCGCGAACGCCGTTTGCTTGAGCGCAGCGCTTATTATACTGCGTCTTAATTTAGCGTCTGTGTTTGTCATTAACGCGCTTTGCTTGCAAAAACAGTAAGTGAATGGTTCGGCTGCTGCAAGTCAGCGCCCCCTTTGAGCGCTGCCGTATCAGCTGCAAATTATTCTGTTGGTGTAATTCAGTGAAGCAAAGCCCTGCGTTTAAATAAAATAGGCCGACTTTTCAGCCACTCTGCACTTACGCTCTGCAGCTTTTAGGTCCAGTTCCTTTGGAACTATCGTCACTGATATCGTAAACGAATGGCATTACTTCTTCGTGTGTAGCACAACCGCGGGTCGAATGACATTCGCTGCACCGAATGTCATTCGAATCGAATGACGTTAAAACGTCTAGTGTGACAGGGGTATAAGAGGAGCTTCGCCCCTAAAATGCGACCGCCGCGGCCAGGATCGAACCTGCGTTTTTTGGGTCGCAGATGAGTACCGTAACCACTACACCACCGCGACGGACAATACATTTGCACTCCGTGTGTGTGTCACTGTGTCCCATCGTTTGCTTATTGTCCACGCTAACCGCACGTCTTCGTACTGTAATAAATAAAACAACACACACACACACACACACACACACACGCACACACACACACACACACACGCACGCACGCACGCACATACGAAAAAAAGCTCGATCGCGTCGCAGTCTAATTACTGCGGTTTAATTTGCGTGTGTCTTTATGCAAAGTGCGATATCCTTTCTCATTCAGCCTGAATTTAGTCGAGAAAAGGTCAGCGCTATTTTTTTTCCACTTGCGTCGTGCTCCTGCTGTTATTCTGCGCGTGGGACGTGTCGAAAGAGCAGCGCAATTGTTCGGAGATCTCAGCGCAGTAAGAGATTTTTGTCGAGAAGGAATAGTTTGGCATCGTCCTTGCGAGCACACGTGAAACGCTGACACGCTTGAGCGCATGCGGCCCGATGAATGGCTCTCCGATTTTGCTGCCCTCGCGAATGCCTGCATGCGCTCACCACGCGCAAGGCCACCAGTGTAAATAATGAGCGTCCGCCTTGCTTTTCGCCGCTCCGCAGCCACAGCGTGGTGCGGGCGAACCGCGGCGAGAGAGCTGACCGGTAAAACAAAGAAGGAGCTGCTAGAGTTTGCGCGTGCATCAGGCGGCCCCCACAAATGAGCCGTGACGTGCCTGCACGCCGCTATTTCCATACAACACTGGCCGGAGGCAATGTCCATGGTACGGCGCTGCTGGCTGAATGAAATGCACATTTCGTGTTTCTCGGGGTACACTCTCTCAGGCGCCGTACGTTTTCCCGCGTGCTTTATTACTGACGTAACCTGTGGCGTTAAGTTTGTGTGTAACCGCGTAATGAAGATTCAAATAAGAGCGCTATATAGTGTCATGCTCTATCTAGTTTAATTTCAGTCTCGAGGCAGAAATACAGACAGACAACAGCGGAATACTTCGTGATTGCCGGGACAAGAATCGCTCCTATTAACGAGCATTGGTAATAAGAGGTTATGGTGAACCAGAATACTAACTAGCTTTCATGGCTTATTTTTAATTACTATTTTGATTTTTTTCCTGTGGTTGAATGTATTTGTGGTGACATGCTGCTGAGATTATCATTATTTATTAGATTACGCCCGAATTGAACCTTCGGTGATGCGCACTCGTCTTCGTCATTATTTATGACAATAATAAGGATTGGTTAACTCCCCGATCATTGCTAGTCTTGATGCTTGGGTTAGTCGGTACCGATCCAGTCTCAAAGTTCTTGCAGCGCAACGAAAACAAAAAGAAACGAAAAGGAACGACATACAGTGGCAGGAAGCGCTGCCTTCCAAATGAAATTTATTGCTAGCAAAGAATATATTCACGAGGGGGGACGTAATCAAAATAGAAATCGTAGGCACAAGGCCAACACATCATATGTCATATGTCGCATCATCTGGCACTCGTCACCTTGCAACCACTGTTATCCTAAAACCCGGCGTTGTGATCAATTCCTTGATTTAATAGCACATACGAGGGTGCGCTTGTACACAGATTGCCAAAATTCATTATTAAATGCGCTTCGCTGATTTCTCGACTTAAGTGCATTCTGTGTTATGCCATGATTGTAAAATCTGTAAAATGTGGTGTGCTCCCACAGTCGCGGCAATGGATACCGATGTTTAACACGTTGCAATGTTCACGCAGCCGGTCACTCATGCATCTGCAGGCTAAACGAAACTTTTTCCTGAGTTCAATGGGATTGAATTTCGGCCCTTCTGCGAAAGGGCCGAAAGGGGACCCGTGTTGCACAGAGAAGACTGGAGGACGCGAAGCGTGTGCGATCACCAACTTGAGCCTCTGAAGTTTCTTCGGGGCACAAACCACTTGCAAGTCGCTGCGCTTTCGTTTCTTGTTGGATCTGTGTGACACTTGTGCACACGTGCGCTACTGTGAAGATTCATTCCGCTTTCTTATCACGGGATCGTTGCATATGTGCCGATTCGCCAAGAAGAAGGCGGAATCAATCGCCGTTCATTTCTCGCGGTGTGGATTGATTGATTGATTTGTGGGGTTTAACGTCCCAAAACCAGCTCTGATTATGAGAGACGCCGTAGTGGAGGTCTCCGGAAATTTCGACTACCTGGGGTTCTTTCACGTGCACTGACATCGCACAGCACACGGGCCTCAATATTTCGCCTCCATCGAAATGCAGCCGCCGCGGCCGGGATTCGATCCCGCGACTCTCGGATCTGCAGCCGAGTACCTTAGCCACTAGACCACCGTGGCGGGGCCTCGCGGTGTGGAGGTCACGCATAATGCGAGCAATAACTCTACGACTCAAGAGATCACACGTCGCGACATTCCTGCGAGCTCACTGCTCTACGTCGGGCACTAGAGAACTCACATATCCTAAGAGACCGACGAAGTGGGCGTTGTTTTCCGGCTCAAAACCGGCGTTATATATAGCTCGCGCTGGCAGTTCTTAAATGCGGTTGCCACGAACAACTACCGTACGACATCAAGAAACGCCACCACCGTCTCTGACAGATAGGATGCGATGTTGACTTTGAACGGGTCGTCGGTAAATCAGCGGCATGTGGTTCTGCAGATAACGCTGCTCGCACAGCACAGCACGAAGCGCATAGCGTTTCAATTTCACTGTTTAGGACTGACTCTGGAAGGCGGCTTCGACACACGGCACGCAGCCGCTCACTGAGTCACGAGGTAGTGAGACTCACCGAATGTAACAGACACAAGACTCATCACAAAAGACTGCGTCAAATGAACCTCTCCCTGTGATTCCGCGCTCCGTTATGCGTTCCTAAACGCGAAACTTGGCTCTTTCGGCGGCTTTGACTGCGAGCTGCCTTCACAAAGGCCCTGTCTACGCCCACTGCAGGGCAAAGGCCTCTTGTCCAATTATCTCGGTCCTGTGCTAACTGCAACCGTGCACGCTATCCCCGCAAACTTCTTGATCTCATCTGCCCACCTAACTTTCTGTCGCCCCCTGCCACGCTTGCCTTCTCTAGAGATCCGGTCTGTTGACCTTAATGACCAACGGTTGTCTTACTTTCACATTACATCCCCCGCCCGCGTCCACTTCTTCTTAATTTCTACTAACATGTCCTTAATGCGCGTTTGTTCTCTGACCCACTCCGCTCTTTTCTTGTCCCTTAAGGTTACACCTACCATTTTCCGTTCCATTGCTCGCTGCGTCGTCCTTAGTTTAAGTTGAACCCTTTTAGCGAGCCTCTAAGTTCCGGCCGCATAGGTGAATAGCGGTAAAATGCAGCTGTTATACACTTTCCTCTTCAGAGACACTGGTAAGCTACAATTCATTATCTGACAATGCTTGCTGAATAAACTCCACCCCATTCTAATCCTCCTAATTACCTCAGCCTCATGATTCGGATCAGGGGTCACTACCTGGCCTGAGTAGACATAGTCCCCTACCACTTCCAGTGCCTATAGCCACCTATCTCAAACCGCTGTGCTCGCCCAGGGCTGTTGAACTTTAATTTTCTGCACATTAATTTTCAGGCTCACCGCCCTACTTTGCCTCTCTAGGTCAGTAATTATGCCTTGCAGCTCGCCTCCCGAGTTACTTAGCAAGACAATGTCATCAGCAAATCTGATGTTGCTGAGGTATTCGCCATTAACCCTTACACCTATCTGTTTCCAGTCCAATGTTCTAAATAGCTCTTGTAAACATGCTGTGAATGAATAACATTGGAGGCATTGTGTCTCCTTGTCTTATGCCTTTCCATAGGTATTTTGCTGCTCCCCTTATGGAGGACTGTGGTGGCTGTGGAGCCGTTGTAGATATCCCCCATTATTCTCACGAAGGCATACCCTGCATTAATTTGAGTGATCGACAGTGCAGATTGCTACGTATGCGGAACCATTGGGAAAAAATCATTAACTATGCCAGTGTCCTGGGTTTGACTTAGAAAGGCCAGCGCTGGCTCACGCGTTGCGACAAGTGTAAAATATGACGTTTTCTGTACAGATGCTGCTGCAGCATCGTCCCCGTCGCTGGTTGGCTTCGTAGTCAGTGAAAGCACTTCTGTTTCCTAATATCGAAGGGCTTATGTGAACATCTTCGACTATACTATAGGAGCGCAATCCTATACGCGTTTGCGCATTAACTGTTAACTTCCTTCTCTCCTTCCCTCCTCTCTCACTTTCCCATCCTTATAGCGTGGGTTAGCCAACCAAACTCCTTCCTGATTAACCAGTGCCCTGCCTTCTGTTTCAATGTTTACCCCTCCCTTTCAAAGGGATCCAAGTTAATTCATTGCGAGCAACCTCAAAGCGACCGGCGAGAGCTCCTTGTCACTGCGGCAGGTGGAGCACACGGCTTTCGACCGCAGCCGTGTGCACCGAACGTGCAGTCGGTCAACTCAAGGCTGGCAAGCCTGGCAGGAGGGAGATGACGGGACCTTCGGAAAAACCAGGAAGACTCGGCTGGCGGCACAGTGTGCACGCGCTTTTCCTCGGACCCGTTTGGCGGCTGTCTAGACAACCCACGCACTCGGCTGTGGTATAGCTTGGTGCGGCGAACGTCCGGAGTCACTGTGGTCGAGCGAGCCAAGTTGCCATCATGACCCCTTCTGTCACCTGGGGGGACGCAGGTGTCGTGAGGAGCTATTTATGCTCTATACATTAGTCGCCGACACCGGAGGTACTGACGTTTAGGCCGATGTGGTTCGGTGCGCTTCAAATCAACAGCCCGAGTGGTATGCCTGCTTCGATTAAGATCACCGGCGCCTCTTTCTTGCGGACTCAAAGGCACGGAAGCATTCCCGTGTTCCTGTTCGGTCGTAATGCGAAACATAAGGTAGCAGTCCGCAATTACATAAATTGATTGATTGATTTCTGGGGTTTTACGTCCCAAAACCACGATATGATTATGAAAGACGCCGTGGTGGATGGCCCCGGAAATTTTGACCACCTGGTGTTCTTTAACGTACACTGACAACGCACAGCAAGCGGGCCTCACCATTTCGCCTCAATCGAAATGCAGCCGCCACGGCCAGGATACGATGCCACGATCGGCAGCAAAGTGTCATAGGCACAAGACCAATTACATAAATGACTTTAATGCGAAACATTCTCTGAGAAAGCCCTGCACAAGGTCGCGCCACGTCTCGCCACAATTTCCGTTCGCCTCATGTGCGTAGCACTCTAATCGGTGCCTTAGGTTTACACTGCCGGTTACCGGCTCCTAATTTGTCTGCATGACCACAACGATACATCGTGTCTAAATATCCCCATCGCAACGCGCATAGATGAATGCATGACAAGAGCAGAATTCCAATAATAAGTCAAGGTATCGTACACCTGCATTCTCACAACCTATAACGCAGTCGTCAGTTTCTCACCACGGAAGCGCAGCTCATTATTAATTACACTAAGCACAGAAGCGATCCGCTTCTGCGTAAGATAGCCGTTTCGTATCTCGTTAGAGGTCTGTCCGCACGTGCAATCGCACATCGCCTGACGGTAGTAAGGTACAACGCAAGCGAAATGCATACGGGCACTCTAGTCTCGCAGTACTAACATACACTCCGCGTTAGTACTGGGAGAATAAAGTGCTTCTATGCATTTCGCTTTAAGGACAGCGGTAAATTCGCGCTCATGATTTGGGAATGTCTTTAAAGGGACCGACAACTGGCCAGAGCGTGTAAAAGGACCATTCTGCATTTCGAAAGAATAGTGATGGAATCGAGCACCCTTTCGCGATTTGAACAGGATTTGTATTTTTAAATTGAACTTAAAAATTGCGGCAACTGAAAGGTGGCGTAGCCTGGTGGAGACGCCTTGGTACTGCTATTTGGAGTCTTTGAATCGCCGTACGTCACCTGCTGGTGTTCATACGATCGTAACTCGGCCTTAAAGTTGCAGTCGACACATAAAACGCATCTCCGCCCTACTATTTCCTTTCTACGCAGTAAAAGGCGTCGACGCCGAGAAGCGGCGCTGCCTTCGCGGCAACCGAAACCTTGTTTTTAACCTCGGCGCATGCGCTTAGTGGCTCCCAGGACTGGCGCGCACGCAATCTCTGGAGGCATAGCCTGGCGCGAACGCACCCGACGGCTGTCGACCACTGTTTGCAGCACGTATTGCACGTAAGACTCCATAGGCAAAAAGTTCTCATAGAAAATGTTTAACGGCGTTTTCCCCGTTGTCATTGCGTGACTGGACACTCTGACCTGTAAGCTTTCCGCTGAAATAAAGAAAGCAGGTACATTAAAAATTGGTTGTCGGTCCCTTTAATCCAGCTAATCCTGATTCTTCAGAGAATTTCTTTCCCATGAATAAAATTTTCTGTTAGCAATCGTCACAGCTGTACATGCATGCTCTTTCCCACATACTAAAGATTGGCTGCTTGTTCTAGACTACTGTTCTTCAGCCACGCTATTGAGCGTTATCCCTGTATTTAGCCGAGTGATGTTTAGTCCTGGTATAACACTTTTAATTTAGGTCATCAGTTCTTTTATTTTTTGCGTGTGTGTGTGTGTTTCTTCGTCCCCGTTGCTAAAGAACACGGCTACACAACCGCAAATTGCGCAGATATTCTTCGGCAATTCCTTTGCATTCTCAATCTATAGTCGCTTACGCAGTGAATAAA
Organism: Hyalomma asiaticum; assembly: GCA_013339685.2. Taxonomy (NCBI): domain Eukaryota; kingdom Metazoa; phylum Arthropoda; class Arachnida; order Ixodida; family Ixodidae; genus Hyalomma; species Hyalomma asiaticum. Next base: position 114,259,106 of record CM023486.1, read on the forward strand.
ATTGGAGAGATTGAATCTCCTTGTCTTATTCATTCCTTGAACAAAAATTTCTGCTTTCTTCGTGGAAGAGTAGGGTCGCTGTGCAATCTTCTTGGGTGCTGGTTTATGACTTGCACCAACGTTGTACACGTTCCTCAAAAAACAAGAACGAGAACTCATTCCTCGTTCTTTCCCAATTTTGCAACGAGTTTCCGTTACAAGTTCTTTCAATAAGAAAAGAAGGCGCTCCAGCTACATTTCGAAAATCTGAACTTGTCGTTACATTAATGGTAAATATGCTTTCTGAAATTGAAAATAGTGTCGGATAATCCTGAGGCAAAATAAGGTCAACATCTTAAAACTCGCATCCAACTATGTATATTTAACGAATTGGAACATCACCGGCAGCAGATCCCATCCCAAGATTATGTCGTGCGAACAGTGGGGCAATACGACGAACTCGACAGTATAGAGCTTCCCTTGAATTGCAACTCTCCCGGTACACGCAGCCACCGGCTTGAAGTGCTCTGCTGTGGCTGTGCGAAGTAATGGATCAAAGAAAAGCGTTTTTACCTTTCGAACTGAACGTCCCAATTTTTCAGCAGTTATGGATATAGCAGCACCAGTGTCAATGAGCGCAAACAAAGAAACATCTTTGAAGACGACATCTGTAATGTAACATTTGGCGGAAAGCGAGGAGGGCTTGGGCATTCCGACGATGACGCAGTTCTTCCCTCGGGAACTTTTCGCGTTCGGTAGAATACGGACGCCGACGCATCCGGAAGACCGAGCGACGGCGGGGAGGAGGAGAACGGCGGCCAGGTGTTGATCGAAGGCTTGGCTGGGTAGTTCTGTTTCACGGTCCGAAGCGTAAGACAACGTGCGGTCATAAACAGGTGTGCATGAGTCGTAATGTGGACGCAGTGGACGAAGGCGGCACAAGCGTGCGACGTGTCCGGGTCACACGAATACCATATGGACTTATTCCCCGCCGTGCGCCATGGGTTCACGACACGATAGACTGGAGATCGTGCCGGCGCTGGGGCAAAAATAGGGGTAGGCACTGGGGCTGGAGCGCGGCCCATCGGTGGTCGTGGCCGAGGTAGGGCTTCGGCGTGCGGTGACTTGAGGAGGCCGCTCTTGCGCGGAGAACCTCAGACACTTTCTCCTGTATAACGTGTTCTGTGGTCGGGCTCAGGCACGAAGTTCGCTGTGGCGGGGTGGAAATGAGGGAGAGATGGCGGGCAACTTTTTCGCGCACGAAAGCTTCGATCTGCGAGAGGAGGGTAGGATCTTGAGAACTTGATACCAAGCCGGACAACGACTCCTGAAGCGTTGTCGGCGAAGCACGTCGTAGCTTTGATATAGATCAATGACCTGAGTGACACTGGAGAAGCTCTTCGAAATCAGCATTTGAAAAGCATCCTCATCAATACCCTTAAGTATGTGCTTGATTTTATCTCCGTCGGTCATTGTTGCATCGACACGCTTACACAAATCGATCACATCTTTCAGATAGCTGGCAAAATTCTCACCAGGCTGCTGCGATCGGGACTGAAGGCGTTTCTCCGCACGAAGCTTCCGAACCGCAGGACGTCCGAGTACTTCGCTGAACCTTGTTTTGAACGCAGACCAACTGGGGTCGTCCCTTTCGTGGTTTCGAAACCACAACTGGGCAATTCCATTCAGGTGGAAAGATACGGTAGCCATTTCGCTACGTCGTCCCATTTGTTGTGGACAACACGCGTTCGTAGGAGGAGAGCGAGTCATCAACGTCGTGGTCATCGGTGCCGCTGAATATTGGAGGGTCCCGCTGAAGGAGCGCTCCGGGGCAGACGTTAGTCGGGGGAGAAGCTGGTGACGAGGTCGAATCTGTGTCGGTAGCCAGAGCCCGGCTGCGCAGTTCCACGATGGCAGGAGACCCAGCACCTCCACCAAATGTGATAAGGAATCCCAACGCCGTTGTGGACGGCGAGGCCGACACCGACTGAAAGACACGATAGCGTAGGCTTAACCAGCGAGAGCAGCAATCACGAGCAGCCAGATCGCCTATGACTATGTCGTAGGCGACCCGGCTGCGGAGCTCGCGAGGGCGCGTTTCTTCACTACACATGTGTGGACTAGCATGGCCGTAACCACGTTCTCAGAACCAGCGCGGTAAGCTGCGATGGTAAAGCGCGCGTTGACAGTGTTTTCGTTCGGAGAGTATCCTGGCGGCGGGATCTTAAGGGACGAAAGGAACTTCGCTGTTGCATGTTCCTCCCGCGTCGCCTCGAACTCGTACAAGGCTGGCTGGACCCGGAAACTATTTGTCCAGCGGCCATAGTAAGCGGCCGCCGACAAGGAGTAGCGGGATACCCTGACATGGTGCTCCCGCAGTGACGAAGGGGAAGCGTCACCCTCGTCGAAGTGGGTATCTGCGCGTGATCTTTTTTTGAGCGAGCGATACCGGCGGCAGGGGAACGGGGACTCGAGGGACAGTTTGTTGTAGCTCGGGCAATTCGCCCTGCATGATGTGGTGCGTACGCGCAATCGTCCTGGGGTGGAAAGTTTAGAGAAGAAACGTCGTTCCCTTTGCCGTTCCTTGGTAAATGTGACGCGTTACCGTTTCAATTCCACCAACCCTAACTTGGAACGATGGCGCGCTCCTCCGTTCCTCCGATTCCTCCCAAAAGGAACTCGTTCCAGGAACGTCGTTCCATGTACAACACTGATTTGCACGTATGTGTCAGGGACCCCTTGTCGACGCAAAGCCTCCAGAAGTGCTAGTATATTGCTCGTATTTAAATACAATCCAATGGATTTTCTTTTTACCCTTCGTCTATAAGAGCCAGAAATATGAGTTCGCTATACTAAGCAAACGTCTCAGTTTTTGTTAATCGTGTGAATCTTATATATATATATATATATATATATATATATATATATATATATATATATATATATATATATATATATATATAGAGAGAGAGAGAGAGAGAGAGAGTGATTGGTTTTGTTGCCAATTCCGAGGGTCTACTACTCATCTCTGCCTTCACGCCTCCGGCCTATTCACCACCATGACTGCTCTCTCTCTCTCTCTCTCTCTCTCTCTCTCTCTCTCTATATATATATATATATATATATATATATATATATATATATATATATATATATATATATATATACGACGTGTGTCTCATCTATTATAAAATATCCTTTCCTAAGGCCAGCTTAGGCCAGCTATTACACAAAGTAGAGTGATTGGTCTGTAATTCTTTACCTATTTAGGTCGTTGTTCTTGTGCGTGAAATAGTGGCATTTTTTCAGCTGATTAGTGCCTTCGAGGCCGTGAGACATTTCCTGTAGTGCCGCACGTCTTCCCTAAATAATAAAAAAAAAATCTTGGTGATTCCATGCATTGTGGGAGTCGGTGTCATGAGAAGTAGCCAGCGAGTAATTGGCTATGATGAAATGCTTGGCATTCAGCCAATTGTTACGAGTAAGACCAAGATCTTTGTGAAAGGCGCATTAGTGGGTGGGTGCTTATAACCAGGAAATCCAGCAGTACCGTTGCGGCTAAATGACAGCTCGTGGCATAACGTAACGTTGGTACTTAGGTTAGTGGACAGCACAGACATCTGTTTTGACGAAGAAAAATGCCCGCTGCAGTGCACTGATGTGCGTATTGTACGCGGCGTTCGTTGATGTATTCCTATACAGAGCCGACGAAAGTTGGACAAATGTACGCCAAGTGATAGCAGAACATAGTTATTGTTCATTGCATTGCTATGATAGCGCTTAACACACATTATAAGCGCAATTGACATTACACAAGCACCATCAGCACAACTGCTAGTGCGATAGGTTTATTTATTATAAAAGAGCCAGGCCTGCGCGGAATCGCAGGACAGTGACAGCGTAAGCTGAAGGAGCGACCTTCCTAGAGGACCATTGTAAACGCTTGGGGAAACTAGTGCAAGAACAGGCGGTGGGTATCCTCTGCGCCATAACTCTGCGGTTTGGGCTTCTCTCTGCACAGCGGTCTGCTGTGCCCGACGTTGCCCTGCTGCAGCCGCGCGCGTAACTCTGCCATTCACTTCTTCAGCAGCGGTCCGCATCTTGCGAGAAGGCGCCATCAGGTATATCGAAGAGCCAAATCAGGTTGCTGTCGGGGCTGCGCACGTCTCCTGTCGCGTGACGCATGGAACGATACGACAAAACTGCTTCACGAGGCAGCGCTTCGTAAAAACACATTTCGAAGGCTACGCGGAGGAAATCAGCGCCAACAGATGGCAGCAGTTTTCCTGTTCTTCACGAGGAGCGATATTGGTTACGGACACGGGCGGACACGGGCGGCGGCAGCGGCGGCGGCGGCGGACAACTACGGCGCCGTTGTGATCTCATAACAGCTTACGCTGTTATACATCGCGTGGGGAGAGCCGCCGTAGCCTAGTGATAGCGTGCTCGATTGACACCTCGGGGGCCCGAGTTCGAACTTCCCTACCGCTTGGTGCGTTGCGTGTGTGTCTGTGTGCTTGTTATGCCTTCCTTATTTTAAGACCGGAGCTCTCCCTCACTCGTTCGCGCTCGCTCCGCGGAGGGGTGCCCCTTCCTTTCAATTCAAGAATCTCTTGTGTGCTGTTGCCAGCGGCAACACACCAACGAACGCTCTCTTTGGGCGCCTGCTGCTCGTCAAACAAAGCTAGACTTACAATTAACGTTAACCGAGCGGCACCAACAGACATTCCGGAAGGGTAACATTTTAAAATTTCAGAAACGAGTGGTGTGTAGGACTAGCCGTAATATACGGTTTTTCGGGACACGTCCACCGTGTTTTTCACGCCGGCAATGTGGTGGCGAGTAGAGCACTGCACGGGCCGACTTTTTACGGCCCGGGCCCGGCCCGGCCCGAAAGCGCCGTGCTCCGGCCCGCCCGAGCCCGGCCCGGTGTTTTTAAATACGGCCCGTACCCGGCCCGGGCCCGAAAGGTTTGGGCCCGGCCCGGCCCGGCCCAATTCCACCAATTATTCCTTGAGCATAAACGAGGCACTGTCCAATCTTCTCTTATAGTGAAGATATCAGCCGCACTCAAGATAGTTTCTAGAGAGTGTAGTGCGAACTTATGACAGTGTCACGATTTGCACTGGTACTGTGTTTACCTTCGGTTAATTACGCCCGTAACAATTTTGCGAAAGAATTGCAGGGGGATATATGAGGAGGCATAGCTGGCTGTCCCATGCACGCAGTGCTAACCGTGCAATGTTCTCATTTCATTTCAAAGAACGACTACAACATACAACGCCCACAAAAAGTGGAAAAACGGTGACATTTATAATTGAGTTTGCATTAATTGCTCGGACTATTGAGTAAATAGCGCAGAGCTTATCCTGCAAACTTCGTTTATTGCACAATGCAACGGGAGAGAGAAAAAAACGTGCTCTAACTACTCCTGGGAGGATTCGCCAGGCTGAGTAGCGTTATTAAACCTGTCGTTTCGACTCCTTTGTATAGGCAACTGTCTCCAACGTACGCTACATTTTCGTGCTAAAAAAGAAGGGAGTCCTCTCGCGCACCTTTATTCGCCGAGTCACCGCCACCGCAGTGCCATAGATCTGTCAAAGCAAGCCACACACGTTAGCGAGCGAGATACCGTCCTCGCTGTTCGCTTTAGATGCCTATCTCGTCGCCTTTGCGTGACCGTCGTCGGTCTTTGAAAGTGTTATACTTTAAATCAAGACCGGACTAAGGGCTTCCGAAATAACTGCTTATTAGAGCGCCGAACTGAACTAGCCGGTGGCTTAAGCGCTCCCCGTCGAACGCGGCAGGTCGGGTGTCCGGAGCGCGATCCCACGCAATGACTGGAATCGGTGGAGTGGGTTGCCGCCGAGGGCCCGAGACCTTGGTGCGAACAGGGGAGCGAAGTCTGGCTGTCTGTGGCTCGCAGTCGTGGTTGCAGTCTTGCAGCTAGCGGCTGTGACGGTGGAGACGATGTGTGCCAGAAAGGAAAAAGCAGTGACTACGGTGGGCAGGAAAAGGCGGAACGTAGAGAAAAAAGCAAACTTATGAGAGGGGTAGCACCCACGTGGAAGGACATTTCACGCGGATCAGGCATATTCTATTGCTTCAGTATAGGCTTCATTTCAGAAGGTGTCAACTGTTCAGTCAATCAAATAGGTTATGTGTTCCATCATATGAAAGAACTTGGGCCCTTCTGCTTTTGTTTCAACATGTATAGGGTGTTCAGCATCTCAAATGCGGCACAGAATACTCAGTCTATGCCTCTGTATATAGCTTCCGTAAAGCCTGTATTACCCACTATAATCATCTTATATTAGCGCACGCACCGAGCTACCCGTGCCACGATTTTGGATCGTGGTACATTTAACACGCGACGGTGATACCTCAGCTGATAAAAGTCAACAAAAAAGTAGCGCACATGTCGCACACCGACTTAGCGGATCTGCCTAATAAATTTTACTCGTGCCGGGAGAGAGAGAGAGAATATTTTATTGATGAATCCGGAGATGTTAGCCTGGTCAATGGCCTGGCTTGCTACTCCAGGTATTAGCGGCGATTATGATATCTACAATGATCACGTGTAACACAACACGTACATACAGTCACACTCACACACTCATATACACATATATACACTAAAACGCAGTTTACAACGTTTCATTAAGGCAGGGGAAACCTCGTACCGGGGAAACCTTACTTGCTTACCACAAACCATGACGTCATTGACGCTTTGGTCAACGGAGCAGTGGGAACTCTACGAATGGGAATCGCTGGGTGCCGTGATACGCGCGTCCTGAGGTTTCACAGCAGCGGAGCTGCCATACGTTTTTTTCACCAGAGGAAGTGCTCATGTCTCCCGTTTTGATGTGTGTTACTTAACCACTATAATCTAAAAGCGGCACAAGTTCGAGGGAAGGTGGAAGCTTGAAGGGATGAAAAATTCGTCCACACGGGGTGTCGCTGGACCTCTTATAGATATCTATGCGGTAAAGGGTGTCTATACACCCGCCTGTTACAAAGGGTATTGCAGTAAATTATCACCTTCATTAGGTGCTTGCTCACTTCTGTATCGGGAGCGCCTCCACGTTTTTGAGGGCCATGAGAGCACTTGTGCTCCGACGAATGAGGAAGCTTCTGAATTACTGACGAAGTGTGACGAAGACGAAGGTGGCCGTAAGAATCAGCAAAATCATACTCGATATGATGGGCATCCGAGTTAAATGCTAGTTCTGATTCGCTAATTGCCAAATCATAAATATTTGCAACTGCCTTGTTAGCACAAAAATCAGCAACATCTGCGTGGATCGGCGAGCCTGTGGCAAGAGTCCCTTCGCTTCCTGCGCTTGAACTGCAGGAAAAGCAGCTCCTCAGGTATTAATGACTCACGAGTCGCTTTGACCAGTCTACAGAGTCACGAAGGCGGAAGCAGGCGTGGCGGGCATGCGATCATAGCTGCATACTCGAAATGTTTCCCATGATACCGATGAGTACATCTTACATGCACTAATCTGGGCAGTGTACCGTTGCTTCGCACTTGCCGCAGTGCTGCCTGACTACCATTTCTTTTGATACACGGTACGCAATAACGCATTTCACTCAATATAATGGCGGGAACTTATATGAGGCAGTTTCCCGAAATTACATGTAACATACTGATGGAGGCAAAATGTTAGACTTCTTGTATCGTGCGATTTCAGTGCACGCTAATGCACTTCAGGTGGTCTAAATTACCCGGAGCCTTCCACTACGACGTCTCACATAGCCCGACTAGGTTCGGGACGTTAAATCCCAAAAAACAACGAAACCAAAAAGCATACACGCGCCATTACCGACACGTACGAGACCCGGGCCTGATTCGGGCCTGACCCAGGCCCGGGCCCGAAGCTCATGGGCCCGAGCCCGATCCAACAATTACTTACCCGGCCCGCGGGCCGGGCCGGGCCCGTGCAGTGCTCTAGTGGCGAGCGTAGCGCGTTACGCCAGCGGCGATGCTTACGTCCATGTAGCGCCCTTCCTGAGTGGGATGGGAGGTGTCCCGGGCAAGTGCAGTATTTCGTGGTGACCTTGGCCGTGCTATGTTTCCTTCGAAGCTCGGCAACCTGAGCTGCACGAAGACGTTTTGTTTATTTTTGTTTTGCCAACCCCGTTACGCGGTTTTAGAAGGGTGGGACGTACAATTCAATGAAAGTACAATGGCATAGAAATTATATGCATGTATATATGGCAAGTACTTATAGGAATAATAATGTACCGTCAGAAAAGAACGCTAGAAACACAAAACCGTGCTTCGCGGTAGCTTAAAAAGAGGATTTCTCAATTGGGAAGTGAAACAGAGAAACAAACACAGCAAAATCGGAGAAACAACTACGAAAATATTGTCACACGCATTAGCATACATGCATAAGCATAGCAAAGCACAAATGGTCCGTCAGCTATCAAGAAGGGATGAAAATAATGACTGTGAACCTGTATGTGCGATATGGCTGCGAAGATTATTGCAGTCCCTGACTGTTCGCGGATAACTCAGAGAATGGAAGTCATTATGGGAGCAAAAACGTGTTATTGTTAGGTCGTGTCCTTGGCGCATTGAATAACCGGGAGGAAATGAAATCCAGTCACTAACGTCGACATTGTAGTGCTCCTAAATAATTGATAGACATATTTTAGACGTGATGGGTGGATTCTTTAGCATAAAGAGGTTATATTAACACGTGCTTGAAGTTCAGCCACTGATCCACATCTTAAATAGTTGGCCACAATTAGGCTCTGAGTTTCCGTACCTTTTCGTCAGCACGCGTGCTAAAAAAAGGAAAAGAAGAAGAAAGCGAATGTGTTCGAAAAAAAAAAAATACAAGGCACGTATAATATATATACAACGTCAAAAATGTGGTGGTACCAGCATACCTTCCTCCTTTGATCTTAAGAAAAAGCTTCTGCCAGGAAAAAAAATATGCGCGCTCCGAGCTTTCGCGCGTTTCAAGTTGCAATGTCCTTGCCGGGACTTGCAGAACAGCGCATGTAGACGACGCTGACGGAAAACGAAAACTCAAAAAGTAGTACTTGTGGTCGCAAGTCGCAGGGCTTTACTAAGAAAAATTAAAAATAAAACGCGGCCAGAATTAGGTGCTGCAGTGTAAGAAGGAAACTGCTATTTGGCCTTGAATGCAAGAAGAAAGAAAGAAAAGAACGCACGAAGAGACATTTAACGGGGATCACGTTCGAAGCGGCGCGCATCCTCTTCCAGCCCGCGGTGAGGAAACGCGTTTAGTGGCCTCGTCAGTGGCCCATACGTGCCAGAGCGTGCGGATAAAAGCCGGATCGCTCCCGGTTAGAATTGCTAATGGCGATGGCCGAGGTGCACTGCCGCGCGTCTCTCCCTATGCCAAGTGACTGATTTTTCAACGCCCGTGGGGACAGTCACGAAACGCCTGTGCCAGGTTTTCGATCGCGAAACTTCGGCCGAATGCGAGATGCGTGCGCGCAGGGCCTCTAATTTCTTCAAACTGCAGATTTAGTGAGCACGAATATCCAGCATTTATCGTCGATTAAAAGGCGTCATCGCCCGTCGAACGATAAGAGGAGATTATTTTGGGACGCCATTACTTGTCTCACTTACCGCAAGTGGCGCGACGGTCCCTAAGTACTTGCAACATTTGACGGCTGTGTTATTGAAGCGTACTGTCTGCCAAAAATGTAAGCGGACTACGCCTTAGGCTGCCGAAGCGGCTACGGGACCCACAAAGCGGGTTAAATGTGCGGCGAAGTTTCGACGTCACCCAAGGCACCCTTACAGAAAGAAAGAAAGAAAGAAAGAAAGAAAGAAAGAAAGAAAGAAAGAAAGAAAGAAAGAAAGAAAGAAAGAAAGAAAGAAAGAAATCGCGTGTGGGAGAGACGCAACTGAAAGTAAGGCAAGGAGCTGGGTAGCCAGAATAAATCGTCCGGCTTGCTACCCTGCACTACTGGAAGGGATAAGGGAAATAAAGATGTAAGGAAGAGTGGAGATTAAAAAAAAAGAGTAAGGAAAAAAAAAGAGCGGGTACTGCAGCCTTTTCACTCGGTCACTGCGACGTAAAAGAGTCAACAGAGCCTTGGCCAAGTGCCTTTAACTAATTAAGGTCGGCATTCTAAGATTGTGTTCAAAGTGGCCTGTCGTCAGAGCGGGACAACGTGACGCTAGTGGGAGCCTGTGAGCGATTTAGCGAAAGGATGATAGTGAATATGTTCTATGCCATGTCCCTGGCACAGAATCCCTGGAACCATCCACTGACGGTTCCGGGGATTCGGCAAAGAACTCTCGTCACCAGCTTCAAAGCAGTTGTCTCTGCTCGTGCTGCAGAATGGATACATGGACCGTATGTCTCAACTACTGCTGGAGGATCTGCATGAGCTGGGATCTACCATGCAAAAGGCGAAAAGGTTCATTTTAAGACGTCTCTCCGGACAACATGTGCCGCTGAGCGTGCGGCACTCCGCAGTGCACTTCGCAGTATGCAGCGAAAATCACCACTACCAAAATGGATCATATTTACTGATTCCAAGTCAGCGCTCCAGTGTTTTTTGGCCGCGCTATACTGCACAAGACCAGTTGATGCTTGAAATTCGACAAATCAATCACCCTCTTAACTGAAAGGGGGCACGATACAGTGTTTCAGTGGCTTCCAGGACATTGCGGCATCATCGGCAATGAAGATATGCTTCTACTAAGCATGCCCCTTAAATGACGGGAAAAAATCCATTCTACTGTCAAGAATCGACGCAACGACGAAGACTCGCTTGTTCACACGTGCTGTCACAGCACGCACCATGGAATACTTTTTTTTTTTTTTTGCATATGCTCTTTCATCTTCTAGACCCTCCACTTCAATTTCAAATTCTTTCTTGACTACCCCGATTCCTTACAACAGTTCTCTGCCGCCTGTGGCTGGTGCATTTATCGTTTACGAACAGCTTTGCTTGCCGTATCCAAATGGCAGACCACTGCGGCAGCAAGGAAACCATCGCACACATACTGTGTCAATGTACGACCAACCACAGTCCGAACAATTCATCTCGGAGAACAATCGAGTCTCATACCACAGATCCGCAAAGGCGCTGCTGAAATTTCTACTGGCCTCATAGTGCGACTGACTGGGACACTGCCGTATTTGTGCGTTGAGTGGCCGCTTAACTCTCTCTCTCTCTCTCTGTCATTCTTTTCCCTCTAACTTTTCTCTGTCCCCTCACCCATTCCGCACTGCAGGGTAGCAAATTGAATTCCTCTTTTAGTTGGTTAACCTCCCTATCTTTCGCAATCTTTCTGTTTCTATCTATGGTTTCCTCACTACTGCAGTGACAGCAAGCAACATTGTCGTCCAAACCGATGCGGAATCAGAATGAACGAGTGAATGCGACACCAAGGCGCAGCCGGCAAAGCACTGTTGTCTCGAATCGAAGTAGTTTAGACGGGGTCTTCGAATTCGAAGGGGTCTAGTCGGCAGAGGCGTGTTCCGTAGAGATCTTCTGTCTCAATTAGCGACCGCCCGAACTATTCTTGAATCTGTTCCCGATAAAGGTATGGGATCCTGCAAGCCCTCTTCGCGCGTACATCTGGCAGCTGAGTCGGCATGCCCATTATGCCACAGTGGACAGTGGCTTCGAAATGATGTCGCGTCCCTGCTCGACGACGCTTCAACGACGGTGAACGGATCCGCAGGGTCGTTTATTGTAAAAGCCACGACCGTCTCAACTGACTACATCGGCTGCTGCGCACATTCCTCACGCACTTCGCGCAATTCCTAGTGAACCGCCCAGTAAATTGAGCGTGCTGTACGGTTTCGGCATTACGCCGCGGTAACCACGAGCAACTATTTCTCGTAATTGGATTGCTGCATCACCATACCACATACGAATATGTGGGCATGTGCCGCACGTCACCTAACTGACGGTGTTTACTAACTCCTCTGTCACGGATATACGTTTTCCTCTTATACTGTATACTTAAGTGGATCGACAACCAGTTTTTAAGGTCCCCGTTTTCTTTATTGCAAGAAAAAGCTCAGCAGTCAAACAGCTATGATTGACTGCCAACAGATCGTGGAAAACTACGCTAGAGAGTCGAAGCGATGACGCTTTAGCGAAGATGCCTGTTCTTCATCGTTTTCAGCGATCTCTCGATCAATTTAAACCTCTACCTTCCCCTAACGCTACGTTTTCGTTTGGATTTCAATCCTGGAATGGTAAACGGTCAAAACACCGCGAAGCATCTTTCGTCAGACTTTTTCTTCGTCAAGGTAGCACACAGCGCATGTTGCATAGATCGGCCGTGCGCCGCGGTAAGCCGCAGGTTTTGGGATGCCCGAAGAGACAGCGCCGCTTCTCAGCGTGTACTCGCGGCCGGTCTTTTCAGTGTGCACTACAAGCAAACAATAAGACGGGGATGCCTTTTTATGTACAGACTGCGATTTTAGTCCCGAGCTTGGTGCGCCTGAACAACAGCACGCGACGTAAACTCAGTACGAAGAAACTCATATCGCCCTCACCAGGCGATGCGGCGTCGCGGTTGTTTTCCGGCTCAAATGAAATATTCAAATCCTATTGAAATCCCCAAACGCTCGCTCGCTCACTCACTCACTCACTCACTCACTCACTCACTCACTCACTCACTCACTCACTCACTCACTCACTCACTCACTCACTCACTCACTCACTCACTCACTCACTCACTTTTTCTTTCCTCGCTAGGCGAGCCGCGGTGACCCTGGCAGCCCGGCTGGAGAAACCCGGCAACGACCTGCCCGCGAAATGTAACGCTCGCCGTCCGCACGAGCCTCGTAGCTCACTTCTCCTTATACTGAGCTCCAATTTCATCGCTGGGACCGTCGGTCGCAACCGGTCTAAGCACAAGCCTTCCAGTTTTACAAGTTCCTGCTGGGCTGTATACCATCTATCCTTTGCTCCTGCGGCAGGTCGGCCTTAGTTGGACACTATGCGCGCGATTCTGGTGCAGAACGCCGTTACGTCTTAGCAGGAGTTTGTAGACGTTCTCGCTGGACGTGCATTCGAATGAATTCGGGTAAGACAGGGGAGCACCTGCAGCGTCTTTAGCTCATTCGCATACGGCACATTCGTAGCAGCGTATGCCCTTCCTTCTTCTATATTTCTTCCTTTTATTTAATCGAATAAATTATGACCGCGACAGGTTTGGCCGAGGCAGAGTGTGGCTCTCTCTCACGTGCTTGTCACTCGAAGAAAGATTGCGGTGCTGTTCCACTCAACGTAGAAGCGGCAGGAAGTTCGGAGCAGTGACTCGCCGGTGTTGTTGTTATTATTATTATTATTATTATTATTATTATTATTATTATTATTATTATTATTATTATTATTATTATTATTTAAACGTGGGAACATGGGAATGGAGGCTACGTCAGAGCCGGCTATCTCATCATCATAATAATATTTAAGCTGAGAAGAACAATAAACAGACATACGAAGAAAAAAAAACGCGGCAAGGAAGGACAGAAGCACTAGAAAAGAAAAAAAAGAAGAGTATGTACAGGGTCGTCCACTCTTAGGGTGAACACGGCGCAGCGTGGCTGCCTTCTTTAGAACGCCAGCGCTCGCGATGGGACTGCGCGTCGACGCTAATCTAGTGCAGGCGTAGAGGGGCTTGGATCACTCTGTGCGCCTGCACATTATTAGCTTCGATGCGTGCCCACGTCGCAAGCACTGGCGTCCCAAAAAGGGAGCCACGTTGCGCCGTGTTCACCCTAAGAGTGGACGACCCTGTACAAGCTATGTACAAGCATGGTGCATAGCATATAAAAGGACACATCCAAGTTCAATGCATGTAGAGTGGACACACACCACCGCCGCCGACGCTTCCCTTGTGTTTATGTTGCGTGTGTGTACTGTTTTCTTACCCACGTCCGATAACGAGAGAGTCACTCTCAATGACTGAGGTCAGCACGAGTTCACTTTTCTCTTCTGCGCAACCAGAGACTTTTATTTATTTATTTATTTATTTATTTATTTATTTATTTATTTATTTATTTATCGCCCTTCGCATAATCGCTATCACGTTGCAGTGTGAGTAGTGGGTAAAAGGCAAGATCTTTTTCCTTATTCTGCGTGACGCCCACCGATATGAGACGACAGTATAGGAGTCAGCGATAGAAAATGCTTGACGTTCCTTAACCGAACCACAATCAATCAAAAGAACAAAACCGACTTGCTAAGCAGCGTCTTAGGCAAAACCCAGCAGCTCTCGCACAAGACGCCGAGAGTATGCGTGCCGTTAATATGCAAGTGAAATTCAAGCGACGCCTCCATGGGCAATAGTTATGGGTGGATTGGAGCTACAATTTTTTATTCATCGCTGTTAAGTGTTGTCAACTGGGCGGATTAAGCCGAACTAACCGTGCATTCAGTGAGGTACAAAACATCATCCGCCATGAAACCGTCGTCCGCCGCGGAGGTGTGGTGGTTAAGGTACTCGGCTGCTACCCAAAAAAACGCGGGTTCGATCCTGGCCGCGGCGGTCGCACTTTCGATGGAGGCGAAACTGTCGGAGACCCGTGTACAGTGCGCTGTCAGTGCACGTTAAAGAAGCCCAGGTGGTCCATATTTCCGGAGCCCTCCAGCTTTCTCTCTATCTCCATCAGTACCTTTCCTTTATCCCCACGGGCGCTTAGCCGTGCTAATTAGCGTCCTTTCCTAACCGAACCGCAATAATCATCATCATCATGCAACCATCATGTCCATCAGAAAAACAAGTATTGCGATATTGGTTTTGGCGAAGTATGGTAATGGGTCAATGATGGGCGACGGGAGGCTTTTCAGTATGTTATTATATATATATATATATGAAACAAAAAGGGTTGCGCGAAGAAAGACAATCACAAAGTAGGGTACAGGGACAAGTGCTTGTCCCTGTACCCTACTTTGTGGTTGTCTTTCTTCGCGCAACCCTTTTTGTTTCAAATATGTTATACACACTAGGCCAAGAACGTGTTTTACTACAATATATATATATATATATATATATATATGTTTTTCGTGACCTGATTCACTTCCCGGTTTGACGGATATTTGCGAGACACGAACAAAAAGCTTACGTTACGGCCATGCAGTAAGGCAAAACTGTAATGTAGGGAGGCGATGGCTCCCCTAGGAAAGCTCGGTGTATTGCCCTCTGAAAGACTACCGATCAACCCATGTAGTGCACATTCCAATGTCGCGGGTGCTCGAGTGCATTTTTCAAAAGATGAGTACAACACTACTCGTGTGGTCTGCAGAACAAGACGAGACGTTCGCTATCCCTAAAAATTCGTAGTGATGTGTGGGTGTGTGCAGTGTTAAATTTTCTTTAGGTAGCCCACCACACGGCGAAATTGATAATTTGAATGCGAGAATTGTCAATTTGTGTTCACAGATGTGCCTTCTCTTGACGCGGAAGCTACAAACGGCATTTCGCAACGAGGCTAAATTGGGCGTTGAACTAAACGGAGCTTCTTGCTAGCGCACTTTCATCGCGCCTTCTCTTCCTCCTGTGGCCATAGTGAACCAAATGGTGCAAGCTTACTGGCGGACCATTCTGCATGCGTGGGCAAATTTCGACAGCCGTTCCAATCGACAATCGATCGCGCAAGCTTGCGTTGTTAAGCGCAGGCGATGCCTCTTTAGCAGCGGTGAGATTGCTTCCGCGTGCAAGCACTCTTCTAGCACGTACACGAAAAGGTACTGGTCTGTTCATCTGCGGCTGCATGCGACGGACACCCGTACGTAGTCCGTACCTTGCCGGTCTTATCGCCAACAGCTAGAGCACTTCGTGCGTGCTGCGAAGTGTCGCAACACTATCATAAATAATAATGATTATACAATTTCGCCGAGGTCGTAATTAGACAGAGAGAGGCACGCTCTGTATCCGGGTGACGAAAACAGTTTCCCCGGCTGCCCAACGTGGTCCCGAAGTGATGCCCTCTCTTTTCACTTTGCTCAACAGGACGACCTTTGCCACGGCAAGTTTGCTTTCCTGTGTAACGCGGATATGCGAGACCCCGAGTGGAAAGACTCGTAGAGACGAGTCGCAAAGAAACGCGGGCATAGCTTGAGGCCTCCCGTCGGTGTCTCTTCTCCTTTCTTGTACGGTATATGATCATCGTGTTTCCTTCAACTATAAGCACCGGTAGCTTCGACGAGCAGAGAGGGGACCGCGGGCGCCCGGTTACCGCAATCAGGAAATAGCTCTGCGCCCGTTCTGTGTGCATCGGGGGGGAATGGCGGCAGCGGCGTCAGACGCATGCGGGTCAGGGCCTGGTCAAGGTCAAGGAAAGTGCAACGGCGCCTTGCTTCCAAGATCGCAGCGGGTGTGCCGTGGCCTCTTCTCGAGATTCGACAGCCGTGTACACGCCGCATTAGGCACGGTGAACGCCACAGACGCCGAGAGGTGAAAACGAAGCGAGCCGCTGACGCAAGCGCGACCCCCGCGCCCTCTGTTCACATGGAGTTCGCGGAACGGACGATCGGAATGGATGGCGTTTCGATTCTCTCGCTAAGGCCCCCAGGGCAGAGCCTACAGTCGCGCACGGGCTGTTCCGGGCACCAAAGATGATACACCGCTTAATTATTGGCGACTCGCACCGTCCGACACGTCTCGATCTGGTTCGGAGCGGAGTTTGCAGCTGGCCGCGAAATCGAGTCGCTACCGCCTCACGAGCGGAGCAAACATCCTAAATGATCAGGGGGTGTTCGACCGAAGCTTTTCTTTATTCAGGCTGCCGGAAGTGTTAAGGTGACCATCCCCTGACGTCATTGCTAAGAAGGCCAGGGTAGGGGGTTTGTTAGTTAGTTAGTTAGTTTGTGTGTGTGTGTGTGTGTGTGTGTGTGTGTGTGTGTGTGTGTGTGTGTGTGTGTGTGTGTGTGTGTGTGTGTGTGTGTGTGTCCAGCAATATGGCACGGAATAAATGTCGCGATGTTTTAGGAAACGGACACAGCTAAAACAGATTACCAGCCAAGCAGCCGGGCGCAGTAGAAATGCGTTACGAGGCGAACCGCGCGAAGCACAAGGAGGAGGGGATGGCCATAACAAAAAAAGGTGCCTCAAGGAGAGAAGATGCCACGGGAAATCTTCACCCCCTGAATTCTGTCATCACCACCTTATCAAGGTGCGAGAATTATCCGAAGCAACATTGTCCATAATGAGAGACTTGCTTAAGGAAAAACTAAAACCAAAGAGTAAATATATTTATAGTGGTAGATAGTTCTGTCAGAACTCTATTGTCTTTGATTTCTCCATCGTGGGTTGAATACTAGAAAAGAAAATGAAGGTCAAGGTTTCATTTTCGAATTTCGCGCCAAAACGCCAGCGCCTCAACGCGAGCATGACGTTACGAATTTCAAACTCTTGTTACCGCATTTTGGCCCTGTAGGCTCTATGAAATAACATGAAACTCGCTACGTTCATTCCATGTCCACCTAGGAACACAGCGCAACTCATTTTTCTTGGTTAATAGTTATGCGTGTCCTAGAAGGCGCCTTCAAAATGTATAATGTGCCAGCGAGTTGGTGCTGAAACTTCAAGGTGACCGCGCCATATACATATATATTTGCGCGTTTTCTGGCTTACACAGCACTTTCTCACGTCAAGAGGGTAGTACCCAAGTATACCTTGGGTAGTATAGTGAAACAGTCACTTACTGATATACGAGAAACATCGTTTTGCTCTTTAGTGTCCCTTTAAAAAGAGAGCTTATGAAGTGTTAAAAAGAACGAAAAAAAGGTGTAAATTGCTGTTTTCTTTTTCGCCAATACTACTGCGCAGTTATAAGGCACGCGCTATTGGGAGAGAACCACCTGTCTGCTTGTCTAACGTACACCTGAGCCCGAGTACACGGGTGCTTTGCATGTCGCCCCATCGATGTGTCGCCACCATTGCCAGGAACCTAATCCACGTCCTCGGACCTAGCAGCGCAACACAACTATCTTGACGTCCATGTCCCGGGAAGTCATCGCTAACTTTATCACATGACGTTGCAATCACGCCATTGTGTGCACCATTCTTATGTTGCCACGAGACACAATATATGGTGTCACCCCTTGTTTTTCGTCTGATGGGGCATATGTTGCTTTGGTATTAATAACCTTTACTGCCAAGTACACGTAGATACACTGGAACATCATGAAATAATGTCCGCTTTGGCGCTTTTCCATTCACCCGTCTAGCAGGTTTTCGTCGGGATTGAAATACCACGACGATTGAGATCCGCATTGCTCTTTCTTCCCGGCTTCGCATACCAGTCAGCCCTTATTTCATTCTTTGGCACCGGAGAATAACACACATTCAGAAAATGTATTCGCGAGAGAAACTGCTTAAGTTACTTCTAACGCACAGGAAGGGAAAAAAAAAAAAGGAAAACCTGCTGGACATATAAGTCCGAAGCGCGAAGTTTCAACTAGGCATGACCTCCACCCACTACATACATCTCCCGACCTGGATCTTCCGACCATGGAAACGCTAGTTGACTGGCTAGTGAAAGGCTAGCTCAAATACGCGCACTTATATACTTACACTCACTCACTCACTCACTCACTCAACAGTGTGCGCATTCGCTGACTGCGGCACTGACTGAAAAAATGGGATTACTTGGTCTGGCCCAGCTGTCATCGCCTGTTTTTTCGTCACCCGCACGTACACAGTGCCCACATATAAAGGGAGATAAGCATGTATAAGAAAGGCTTGGCAGGCAAACAAGACGAACGTCTGTTTCACTGCCTTAGTTATTGCTGGTAATATAAAATGAGCAATAGCGTTCTTCAGCCGAGCCTTGGGGTTACACTTTTGTTGATAAATGTGCATGACATGGGCGCTTCAGTGGGCACAAAGTAATTTAACTGCTGTACGGGATTACTGGATGAATCGTTTGTAATTCAGCCCAACTCCTTTGCGAAAGTGATTCCGCCATGTGAATCGCCATGCGAGTCGTCGTCATACTACGTGCGAATCGTCTATATACGGGTGGCACACATCGATTACTGAGAACGCCCTCTCAACAGAGGATTGTTGCGGAACAAGTCCGTGGGCACCTTCTTGTACGTGTTTATGTCGCTGTGTGCTCTGTCTCCCGATGCCGCAGTCCTCGCATTCCTCAGAATTGTATTGAATTCAGGTCACATCGGGGGGCCTCATCCTCCTCCGGCAGCTGTCACGTTAATTGAGCAGAGGTTCTTGGTTTCCTGCCATCTTGTGCGACTGCCAGAGGCCATGCGTTTTACTCGCAGCGGGGCTAAGCGTTGGGGAAAGAAGATGCGGTAAATGCGGGAGACGGCGTGTTCAAGAAGTGCTTCCGCCTTAATTAAACGAGCTGTGCGGACATTTTGATAAGAAATGCGACCGGGCGATGTGTTCCTCTGCCGGTGCGGAGCGCCGGTCCGGTACGGTACCCACAGGCGGCGTACATCAGTGTGCGTAATCTTCCTGTACCGAAAATATGGACGCCACCATGTATAGCCTGCATGGAAGACGCCTGTGCCGGTGCTTAGCCAAGCGATTTGCAGATACATCAAGGCGTTTACGCATATGCTGAATTGGACACCACAAAGTCTTTAGTCACCGGCAGCGAGCCGCAGCATTTGTGAAGACGATTATTAATACTTCACCAGCAAAAAAAGAAAATATCATAGAGAATGCTGATTCAGACGTACGGCTTGAAATTCCCGGAGGCCACCACCTGCCTTCGGCAGAGCAGGTCCCTTCTTTACGCTTGTGCTACTAGATAAGACGATGCGCCCCTCGCCAATCAAGGGGCCGAAGTTTTAGACTAAATAATGAGAATTGACCTTCGTAGGGTTTCTCCCCAACACGCACACGTAAACACACATAATATATATATATATATATATATATATATATATATATATATATATATATATATATATATATATATATATATATATATATATATATATAAAACCCATTGAAAAGCCTCCCGTCGCCCATCATTGACCCATTACCATACTTCACCAAAACCAATATCGCAGTACTTGTTTTTCTGATCGACATTATGGCTGCATGATGATGATGATGATTGTGGTTCGGTTAGGAAAGGACGCTAATTTCTGCAGCTCATGTAGGGAGCACGGCTAAGCGTCCGTGGGGATGGGGGAAAGGGAGTGAAAGAAATAGAGAGGAGAGAAAGGCCGTAGTGGAGGGCTGCGGAAATTTGGACCACCTGAGGTTCTTTAACGTGCACTGACAACGCACAGTACACGGGGTTCCGGCATTTTCGCCTCCATAGAAAATTATGGAGCATAGAAATTATGGAGCGTTATGCAGCTTGTCTAGAGTGTACTCTAGCTTGGCTATGCCTCTTGCGACGCATATCTGGCTGGTCGCCATTGATGATGCCTTGCAAGTCGGTATAGGTGCTTTGGCGCCGACAGAAATGATGACGCTGGACAGCGGCGGAACGGTTACCTGCTCCTGCTCTTCCGCCATATTCAAGGCATGGTAAGCGACGTTGCTATCTGGCAGCGTTCCATTGTCCGTGGAAAGCGTTACTAGCCTGGATCTTAGGCCGATGACTGCGCCATGTTGGTCCAGGAAATCCATGCCTAGGTGACATCTCTTGAGCATTGCTGCAGGACCGCAAAACTCACCGAGCCCAGCTACGGTGGTCTAGTGGATATGGTACTCGGCAGCTGATCCGAGTGTCGCGGGATCGAATCCCGGCCGCGGCGGCTGCATTTCGATGGAGGCGAAATGTTGAGGTCCGTGTGCTGTGCGATGTGAGTGCACAATAAAAAATCCCAGGTGGTCGAAACTTCCGGAGCCCTCCACTACGGCATCTCTCATAATGAGATCGTGGTTTTGGGACGTTAAACCCGAGAAATCAAGCAAACAAAACTCTGTCAATCGTGACTCTTTCCGTGCAGGTTCCTGTCGGTGTTATAAGGCCCCCTGGTAGTGGTGGTGGTGGTGGTGAATGTTCGCGTATCAAAGCCAGACACATATATGTGCTGGTCTGTAATGGTCAAAAAGAAACGACTTGCGCCCTTGAGGTAAGAGAGTTGGAAAGGCATGTCGAAGAATTTCGTTACATCATTGTGAGTAGCGGGGACGTCCATGTGGCCTTAGGAAGTGAACATTAAAGCTCGGCCAATGACATTGCCGAAAAGCCGCCATCTTCGTGGCTGGTGCAAAAGCTGTCACGCGACAACGGGAAGCACATAAGCCCACCATAACCTGGCTAGGCTTCTGTAAGACGTAATAAATTAGTGTGAGCGCGCTTGGGATGTCAATAATTACTTAAGTATGAATTAGCCATCACGCTTAATCGAATAGTGTGGATCACGTGTGGTTCGTATAGGCGCATGTGCTAGTCCGAGATATGTGGGCGTGAGCCACACCTGATTTTACATAGAGCGAAGAATTGTTGCACATTTGTTATTGAAATAAAAAGGCTGAGGTTCTCGCAGATGTCACTAAGAATGGCAATCTAAAAAAATCTCAACGCGTGTACTTCCTCACTGAGGCTCATTATGTCTTGCGAACATCTTGCATCAATATACATGCTTATGATTTAATGTATAATTTGATGCATTACCAAAGGCACATCATGCATTCGCCTTCAAGTGTCACCGCGAGTTGCAACACGAACCGTTTATTTCTATCAGTAATTTACCATAGCCTAATGATGTTTTGGGCACAATGGGTATTACGGGGTCTATTTTAAGGAATGAAATAAGGGGATGGAGTCACATGTCCTTCTCCCGCCCCCCTTTTATGTATGTATGTATGTATGTATGTATGTATGTATGTATGTATGTATGTATGTATGTGTGTGTGTGTGTGTGTGTGTGTGTGTGTGTGTGTGTGTGTGTGTGTGTGTGTGTGTGTGTGTGTGTGTGTGTGTGTGTGTGTGTGTGTGTGTGTGTGTTAGGCACAACCCTGTGAAGCCAACAAATAGTTACTTTAGGAAAACCGTACAGGCCGTTATTTGTAGTCGGTAACTGAAGCGCAGCAAATGTGAGATAAAGTGGAAGTGGACGATGCCTCGGAACCGCCTTAAGCCGCTGGGTACGGAATGCACCACCATCGCAGTTTAGGCTCGCAAAACGATTTTACTGAATGTCTTAGCAAACCTGAGAACAGTTGTGTGACTTTGAAAGACCGCGTATTAGCTTACAGTATTCTTGCCCTTGGCGCCACAGTACTACACGTTTGGCTCTTCTGTGCAAGCCTTCGAACCGAACCAGACCCGATGTTCTCCTAACGTGCTTGAATTCGAACCCCAAAACCACGATATGACTATGAGAGACGACGTAGTGGACTGCTCCGGAAAATTCGGACATCCGGGGTTCTTGAACATGCATTGACATCGCACTTCGCCTCCATCGAAATGCAGCCGCCGCGACCGGGATTTGATCCCACGACCTTCGGATCAGCAGCAGGTTGCCATAGCCACTAAACCGCCATGGCGAGGCTGTTCGTTATGCATTCATGTCATACCATGTGCTCCCAATTTTGGTGTACACCAAGGGAACAAGGCGACCAGGGGAGCACCGAGACGTACGTATAGATATAGACAGGTACGGTCAAAGTGGTTGTAGCTCTCCAAAAAATGCTGCTTTTAACATTTATCCGCTGTTGAGACCGCATGTAGCTGCATTTATGTGCCCTATAAACTGTTGTTCACGTTGGACATTAACGCCAACGGGGTTACTTTTAAGTATTTGGCTCTCCCCGTCTACCATATTTGGCACAGTGTTGTTCTTAACGACATTTAATTAGTGCTGCGGGAAAGTCAACCGCAGCAACAAGTTGCTGTGAGCTATTTTATTGGCTGAAGTGACAATTACGGGTTCATGTGTTATTTATATTTTTTTATTTATTAATACCTCAAATACCCTACCTTAGGGTTTTACATGAGAGATGGGCTGCTATTTAGCGACAATGATTCCATGGAAAACTTGAAGGATTGCGGGTCAGAGTGGAGCACAGCGTCTCCGGGTAGTGCGATCCAGTCCGTTGCAGTCTTCACAAAGAAGGAGCGTATATATATGTGCGCCGCTGTCTGGTGCTGGTGGTGAGTAAACTGCTCTGCTGTGGTTCGTTCGTCAGGACGGACGATGAGCAGGCAAGATTAATGAGGTGCTAAGAGAGGAATGGTAAAGCATAGGGCACAACCTATAGTTCCAGGTTATCAAGATGTTTGTAGTGTCTGTCTTGGAGATGCTGGAATTACTCTGGATGCACTTCCTCTGTATTTGAAAGCATTACGCGGCACCAGAACAGTCACTGGTTTTTAATGCCGGGTTTTCGTAGTTGACGCAAGCTATCAAGTTCAGTCTTGGGTTGCTGAAATCGCCTTTAAAAAATGGAGGATGAGTGAGAGAGAGAGAATGTCGTGCGCAAGGCGGAAAAGTTAACTATAGAAAAAAAAAATCCGGCTAGGGTACCCTGCACTGAGGAAAGTTTAAGGGAAGATGGAAAACTGAGAAGAAAAAGAACGTGAGAGACTTGGGTGACCGCTGTATGAAGACTGCATAAAGGTCGTGCGAGAAGACAAAATTGTGGAAACCTCGATCTGCAACGAAATCCTTTGTTTGTGGACAGCCGGCTTAGACAGGTCAAAGAAGGTAATTTGAAATTGCAGTTCAAGATGGTTGGTTAACGGGCATTCATCAAACCAGGAAATTCCCCGACACAGATACGGCGCTTCCTTGTGTCCGCGCTGCTTCCACTGCTTCATTGTGCAAAGCACATTTTCAAAGAACATTCGTTGTAATTTGAGCCTGAATTTACTCATACATCATAAAATGACCCTTTTTCAGAAAGCGATTGTAAATATTCGACTTGTGTTACTAAGCACAGCAACTCGTAGCCATTCGTACCCACTCGTCCGCACCGGAAAAGCAAAGCGAGGCGCGGTACAAGGCTTCTTTTTATTTTTTTAGGCCAAGACATTATAGTTCACGAACAAGCTCGTCGAACTCCCATTAAGCAACCAAATCCTTCAACTCGAAGCCTGAGACATCAGGCTCGCTCCTTAAGACTCCGAGTCTCTCTACCGTTGCCGGCCTTCTGCAGCTCTTTTCGATAACAACGTACCTGGCCTTAAACACGCTGTAAGGAAAAATGTTTTGTTCTCCGCCTTGCAGGTGCGTTAAACGAGTCACGTAAGTGAAGACCTTTTGTTTTGGCTTCCTCCGTTTGCGTGACGCCATTCTAAACGCTGGGTTCAATGTATTAATCTTATCTATAGCCTTATGGCGAAATGGGCTGCATCTGCATGCTCCAGAGCTGTTCTTTCAATGTGTTTGCCTAATCGGCACTCACTGTTTCTGTCCGTTGGTTTCTCTACTTTGCTTCTCATATCTCGATGTGCACAAACTCACGTGTCCGTATCTTCCTTTGTTTATTGTGAGCGTTTTTACTTTACTTCATTTGCGTTTGACGGCACATTAACGCTCGCGGCGACGACGGGGAAAACCGGGTTAAGCGGTGCCAAAGATAAAAACCCTTCTTTCAGGAATCGTGAAAGTACTATAGATACGCTCCCAACATGAGAAAAGAAACAAGTTTCAGACGGAACAAGATCTTTGATTAGAATGCCAGCTACGAGGGCTACTGCGGTCGGCGAAGATCCTGTTAAGCAGCCGTCGGCAGCTATAGCCCCCGTACAGTAAGAGTGTAGCCTCACTTTTTTCTGGCGAAATATGCGGCCATAATGCTTATAGGAGAATATATCTCAGTCCGAGATTTTTTTTTTTTTTTTGTTATCGTCAAAGCATGATCAGTGCACGTTAAAGAGCCCCAGGTGGTCGAAACTTCCAGAGCCCTCCACCATATCGTTTCTCATAATCATATCGCGGTTTTGGGAGGTAAAAACCCCATCTGTCGAAGCATACAGCATCAGTAAATGTTTAACAACGCATAATTTGCAACTATCAGAAATACCAATTAAAAACGCGTCGTATATATATGCTAAATAGTTGGTTGAATAACATAACTTCGGTCAGGTTAGGTGAGCGCACAGACACACACGCAGTAGTTTCCTTTCTCTTTTTCTTCACCATGTCACTGTCATGTGGCACTGTCATGCAGCAGTGGGCTTAATAGTGGGTCGAGAGCGAGTGAGCACATTATCATCTGATCACCGCACCTGATCCATGCACTAATGCGGTCCTTTCTTTCTTCGCATATCGCGCTCAGCCGTGGCTGCAGGGAGTCAATGCAGTAACTTCGGCCCTAGACCTTTCTATACACTTTATCGCACATTTAGCAGTCGGTCGAGCGCGATAGACGAAAGAAGTGCGCACGTACTTACCGCGCATGGCCACCAACGTGTGGGTGTATTAGTGGGTCGATTGCAACAGCGGGTCCCTTCTGTGTTACCACGAATAAGAGACGGTAAAACTTCGACTTACCACAGTCTCGCTGTTCTAGGAGTCGTGGCCCATAGTGGTCAGAGCGTCCGCCTCTGCTGCGGGGGTTACTGGGTTTGATTCCCGGTGCATTCGGCCACTCGCTATAAAAGTAGCCAGGTGGTGACATACCAGGCACGTGCCCCTCCCGAAATTTCTCTCTGTGTAAGTTTTCCAACATAAAAATACACTCGGCAATGTCTAGCTTGTCCAGCCCCCAATTTGTGTCAAGGACTCAAGATAGTGCCCCCCCCCCCACCCCCATAAAAAAGAAAATGTTCCTGGCTACGCCACTGTCACCCAGCGCGCGAAGAAGTTGATTATCTTGATTTTTGTAATAATTTAGAATGTATACTGAGCGTAGCGCAGCACAGGCTAATCGCAACCATGTTCACAGTTGGTCATAAGGGAACGGACAAGTTCTTGACATCCCTCGAAAATATAACCGCATTCTTATCAAAGAGCACGTCAGTAGATTAGGTATCCTTTTATCAGTCTATATTACGTAGAGTAAATATTATTTTTTTTTCTTTGACGCGCTCGATTAGACACCGCTACGGTGCCCTGTCCTCGCGCATGCGCTCTTTGTGCCACGTTATTCTACTTATTCAGCGCTTGCCCGCAGATAAACGCCAAGTCTGCGCTTGTGTCTGCCTGTGTCTGCTTATTTGCGGTGCCTTTATAGGTACGAGTAAAAATCATGTCGGTGCAGCGCAAATCCTCACGGTTTCGGAATTCCGCGGTGAATGCAACGGCCGTTGTGACCGAGGGACATGGTGTTTGCGACTTTCTCTAATGACGGTTCAGATGCGTCGGTGTCGGTGAGTGAACAATCTTAAGCGAGTCTTCGCGTAGCACCAGTTTTTTCAGAAGAAGAGGCGTGCAAGACACGGACACAAGGGGAAGAAGTGAACCACACAAGCGCCTCTTCTTCTGACTATGGACCCTTACCAACTCGCTCAACTTTCTGTCCTTTTGACCAGTTTTTTCTAGCAGGCAAATGTCCTCCGAGCGCACCCTTGTTTTCTGAGGTGACACCGATGAAGTTCACTGCATAACACATGGCTCGATGCAGACTTGACCGTTCGCGAGGCACAGTGTTCGGGCCAGCGTTTTTGTAGCCGAGGTAAAGGGTCGAGTTGGGCAATAGCACCTGTAAGCTGTGTTGTGAATGGTAATCCAGCTGCGGTAAGCGGCACCAGTCCAAGCGTCGGCAACAACGATTTGCTTGAACAGCCCACCGTGGTCGCTCACGGCTAAGTGTCCGCTTGCGAAGACCGAGGTCGCGGAATCGAATCCCGGCAATGGAGGCCGCATTTTGATGGCGGGGAAATGCAGAAAACACTCGTGTACTTCGATTTATGTGCACTTAAAGAAAAAAAAGCAAGGTGGTCAAAAGCACACCGGTTCCCTTCACTACCAGGCGCGTCACTATCATAGCTGGTTTCGCCACGTAAAAACCCATAAATTAGTATTGATGCAAACGGCTACCTGTTTTGAATGCCAAAAAAGAAAAAGATAAAATAAGAAGAATGCCGCGGCGAAAGCTTGGTGAAAACTGTAAAGTATTGGCCGAAACATAACCGAATGCAGCGTCGTTCAACCTCTCTGTAACTGCCTGGTGGTGCAGTTGGCGCTGTGATCGCGTGGCTGAACGATTGGTGCTTGTTCGTATGAGGCCCATGCTTTTGAAGGCTGGTGAGCTGCCACACGACAGAAGTGTACTCCGGGCTTGCTTTCGAAAAGCGGCGCCTCTTTGCTTACTTGAGTGTAACGCCCGCATACCGGTTGCACAAGTACTTGGAATGCAACAGAATGCAAACATGCCCTCAACAAGCCACTGCGACGGAGCAGAGCATACTGCTGGCGTAATAAGCAAGCGCGACCACCATGATCAGCTTCATGAAGAACGTGATGTCTGAGGCGAAAATAAATACACACATTAGGGATAGACATAAACGAGAGAACGCTCGCGATTAGTTTAAATTCACTACGTGCAACCTTAAGGCATGCATACCACATAGTGAACGCCTTTATTCCCAACGATTGCTCCTCATTGCTGAAGAAATGAATCTTCTTTCCTCTGTAAAAGGGGCACCGAAATGGTGCGCTTTCCACAGAACACGGAACGCCCCTTGGCATGCCACAACGCCCCCCAAAGCGGAGAGAATTAAGGGACAGCCGCAGTACGTGCGCGGCTATGGCGCCAGTATAGTGGCTGTTTCGTAATGTCGCAATTTTCAACCGTTACGAGACAGGTGATAGAACTTTTGCATTAACGACCATTTTATAAATAACTGCGGCTACAGGAGAAGGATGCACTGACAAAATGCGCACCAAACATCGTAGTGGCGTAGCAAGCTGGCACGAGTTCATGTCCGCAAACGCTACAGCAGGCTATACCGCGCCACCCTTCCTGCATGACAGCGAGTTGAGCTTTATAAGGGCACCGTAAAATTATTTAAGGACTTAACTAGGAAATGTGACAACTGTCCCATCTCTATTTGTCCGCGTCATAATGGCAGCTTTGCGGGCAGGCATGCCCCGCAAAATGCCGATAGACTGAATGGAAAGATGCACCCTTAGCCCAGTAACGTCACTGGCTATTCGTATTCTATTCGAGTTAAAGGGGCCCTGAAACCATATTTTACTCGCTGAGTTTTGCATCGAAACGGGTTCGTTGTATTGTTCTGAGGTAAATGCAAAAAGAATTTTCGAGATCGATAGTGCAGGCTGGAACTGCACAGGGAAAGCACGTCGCCCGCAGCGCTACAGAGCCTGACAAACTTGTTTCATGCAGTCAGCGCTACAAAGTCGTTCTTCCTGATAACCCGAAGAGCAGTGCTCGCAGGCCAAACGCAGTGGGCGAAGACTCCGGAGTACGTGCCCAGCGAAGGGAACAGCGGCGCTGCAGATAGCGGTGGCGTTCTCCCAGCGGAATTTCTTGCTCGGAAAGCACCTGCTTGGTTTTCGACAGAGGAACACTGCTAGCGGGTTTCTCTCCTTTTTTGCTGCGCCCACCGAAAGGAGGAAACTTAATTGAGAGTGGAATGGTCAGTCTACTCTTGCGTCATCCGGAAAGCAGTGTCACTGGTTCCTCGCGAGCGGGTACAGGAAAATCGCGGAGGCTGCACCGTCGCAGATGTGAGAGGGCGGGCATTCATATACGAAATCATCTCGCACTGCACGGTATACATGCAATAAGCTATTGAAATGTGCAAGAAAGAAAGCGAAGGATCGCAAAAAAAAAAAAAAAATTAATGCACCCAGCCAACGTCATTGCGCTCGCCATAGAAGCTAACATGCACGCGCCTCGGCTAAAATGCCAAAATTGGCGGCCTTATATGCTCCATGCAACTGGCACGATGCTTTGAATGGACAGTGCATGTTTACGCGCTTGCGAAAAAACATTGTAGCAACGTTAAAGAGTGGACATTTCAAGGCGTTTTCTTGTAGTTTGTCGGGTAGCCGCTACTCTTCCTTCGTCCAATTGATAAGACAAATGCGGGGCTCTTAACCCAACGTACGGAATCAGCGATTATGGATGACAGTCATCGGTGCACACATGTATGGAGAGGAAAGACGCAATTTTTGTGCTGTATTTCTGCGCAAAGCATCAATTAAATGAAAATTCCTGATTGTCTCATAAATTCGTCCAGGAAAACCCCAGGAAACGTCATGTACCCGCTAGCCATGATTGCTAGTTATATTTTACGCAATACTGCTCCATGGCGCATCTTTAAAAAAAAAAAAAACTACAGCGATGCCTTTAGCCAAACGGGAATGCGATGAGCTAACTTCTGTACGATTTCGACATAGTGCGAAAGCTCATAGGAACAGTGGTTGATACGAATGTCCCACGATGGTCCCTCGTCAAACCGAATACTGATTTCTAAGGAATCTCTAGCGTTTTATAGGGCGGCTCTCTCTGAGTTTATTGCAATATTCACAAAATTTCTGTACTCGAAATATATATGATTGATTAGTCAAAATAAACGCGTTTTTTTTTTTTATTTTGCACCTACAGCCGAATTTTTGTATACAAATATGCCTCTGTGTCGCTGCGTATAGATAGAGAACTTGAACGTCCCGGCAAATTTTACTAAATATTCAGACGTAAGAGTCTGCAAAAAGACATATTTCATTTAGGAAAGGCGATGTTTTATTTTTTGACGTTTCTGAATTCAAATCAGCAGAGAGAAAGTAGTTGCGTCTTGAATGAAAACCAGCGGGTACAACCCTCTAATTAGAGGTGTGCACGGGCTCCGGGTAGCCCGACCCGCGAGCCGACGTATTTTCACCTCGGGCCCGGACCGGGCTCGGGCTACTTGGAGTTTTATCGGGCCGGGCTCTGGCCCGGCGCAAAGCCCGACTCAAGCCCGAAATATAGAGAATGAGCGGGAATTGTTTTCCAGCATGGGGCATACAGCGCCTTTTCCGCGACCGCCCTTTACCGCTTTTCCTTTCCATTCGCTAACAAACGGGTAAAGCACTGCCTCTGTTGCACTCCGACAAACAGAGAAGTAACACCACCTGATCTAGTGACGGCGCCACGCGACTGCTCGCGTTAGATTTAAGACCAAATCCCATATGAGTGAAAATGCACGCGACAGCGAAGAGCGACCCGACGTAGGTCGCCTTCGTGCAAGCTGACGCTTGCATGGACATACCCCATACACGTGACGGCTTTGGCGAGCGAACTCCATTGTTGCTGGCATGGGGCAAAGTGCCGCGCTGTCGCAGATATGCAACGCAAATAAAAAAATGGTTGCATGTTGGTACGTAAAACGTTTACCGCTGTCTCGCAGTACTTTTTATATGCACGTGCATAATTATTACGTTATTTGTTGGTGTACAGCTGATGTGCGTCGAAAAGCCGGGCTCGGGCGGGCCTTCGACAGAGTCAGCGGGCCCGGGCCGGGCTCGGAAATGCGGCCCGTGCACAGCTCTAATGCAGGTGAAATACAGCTCCATCGCAGTTTTCTTTTGGTTATCCTTAAGTTGGGACCGACTATCGTGTCCGCATTCTGTGTTTGAGATATCGATAATACACGCTGACTGGAGGCGAGCAAGTAGCTTCAGCCATTGGACACGCGATTCTACGTCACGCAAAGCAACGCCGTTGCAAAAATGTGATTATTTCAGAATATTGCCCGATAGTTTCGAGTTCAGTTTTCAAGCTATAGTTACCATGGAACTTCAAGTTTTTCTTTTTCGTTTCTTTTCGCTGATATTAAGTTCCGTGATGCTGTCGGATGTGAATACGTTGGTGGTGTCATCAGCGTGCATAGTAATAAGAGGAATATTATCTGTGTTTACGGCGCAGTTAGTATAAAACAGAAATATTACCATCGATCTAGTCGGAAAAAACCTCTTCAAATTGAACAAACTGTTCTCATTCTCTGACAATTAAGCGATAAGCTTATTGGTTGTGTAACGGTTCGTGAGCCCAAGAACTCAGACGAGGGGCGGAAGGACGCTAGACATTGGAAAAACACTTTATGACGCCACAACGATAGACGAAGCGCAGTACACAACGTGACATACAAATGATTAACAAACAACGTGACACTAAAGTTCACTAATAAAGACGCCACCTCAGCGCACTAACGCCGCCGACGTATACACTTATGTTCTCACGGCACAGTATCCGCGCCTGGACGTGCAGTCGACGACCACTCAGTCGTGCCGTTGCGGCGAACACGGGCAGCCCGTGGGGTTGGCCTTGCTGTAGTCGGGTACGTCGTTGGTAATGGTCCGAGGTGCGCTTGACATGCTTCGGAACAGCGCCGTTGCGACGAACACGGGCAGCACGGTAACTTGGACCTTCAGGTCTTCCAAGCTCACCTGTCATCGGTGCTTGCGTCGGGATCTTCAAGTGTGCGGTGCGCTCTCGGGGAGCACTGTGTCGTTCATGCGGCCATGTCGCGTCCGTCGACTGCCCAGCAGGTGGACCCGAAGGCGCCCGATCGAACACAAGGCGACGGCCGTCCGACCAACGTCGTCCTCTTTTTTTTTTTCTCTTCTCCAACCTTTAGGTGGCAGTAGCCTACAAAACCGAAACCAATTAGTTGACCGGTAAAGCCTATTTAAATTCAACTTCGTTATTGGAAAGTTAAAGCTTCTGCACAGTGACAGAACTTCCCAAAGTCTAAAGATAAGCCCTGGGTAAAGTTCTTTCTTCAGTATTTTCAATAATTTTGTCCTTAATGCAAGCTCTATAGGGTTTGCTGCGTTCATTCTCTTAGTGACCATTGTGATTACTCCAATGCCACAAATGTGTGAGGTTTGGACACGTGAGCGCTGTGTGCGTGAGCACCATACCATGCTCGCGCTACGGTGAACCCCACGTTACAGACTCTTGCGCAGTCACAGCCCTGAAGTGCCGAAATTGCCTCGGATGCCACGACGCGTCGTGAGGACTGCCCCAGAATAAAGGAGGAAAAGAAGATCCTCAAACGGATGGTGCAGGACGGTTCGTCTCGTCGGAAAGCGGTTGCTGCTGTTCGAAGGCGACGCGTGAGGATCTTGTTTTCCTCCTTTATTCTGGGACAGTCCTCGGTGGGGCAGTTCTTTGACTGCCCCACCGATATCCCTGTGTTCACAGCCGATGACACCTCCTCCTCTGCCACCTAGACCAAGTGCGTACATGTGGACCACTGTGGACAACGCCGCGCCGTAGAGTGCGGATACAGAAGAATGGCCTACGTTACCAAAACTGCAGCCTGAGCGACAGCCACAGCCAACGCCAAATCCACAGCGACTACAAGGGACTCAACAGACTTTGCTCGATTCAAACGAGAGCGCTTTTTTTTTTTTTCGACGGACTGGGTGAGACAGAGGAGGAAATATGTATATGCGTCGGCCTCTTTTGGACCCTCCCTAGTAGGCTACAGAGTCCGATAGCTGAAGCCTACCTGAAGGTACTGGATACCATTCATCCACTGCTTTCAGTTGGACTGTGATCATCACGGCTCGCCGATGGTCTTTCCTCCCTGAAGCAAAGGAAGGCTGTGAATTCCTAGTGCAGTGCCAGAACGCGGAAGCCGCGAATGACTCCTTAGCACGTGCAGTGCTCGCCTTCTCCCTTTCCTCCTCTTTCTATATTCCCTTACCCCCAGTGCAGGGTAGCAAACCGGGCGCTCGTCTTGTTAACCTCCGCCTTTCCTTTTCTTTGTCCTCTCTCTCTTCTATTTTTCTTTTTGCGAAGCAGCGCTGAGCTCGCATTACGTCACAACGTCTTCCCGAGAACTCCCACAGCCTGTCTAAACTATGTTTTGGAATATCCTCAAAAGAAAAATGGCATTGCGGAAATAGACCAACAATCATATACATTGTATTTCCAATCGCCTTCCCATGCTTATTTTAGGACCGATTATGAGAGGCGGCGTGGCAGCGATGACATGCTGCCTCACGACGTACTGCCAAGGATCATTCCACACCAAACGACCCAGCCATTTTGGCGACCATCTTGCATGTATTCGAAAGAAATCTTCCTTATTTACTGCAACTGAAGTAGCCAATTGCTGGGATATTTCAGACTGAAAAGTATATTTGGCCACTTGGGAGGCTTTTGAATTTTGCAGAATGTTGTCTGAGTGGCCATCAAACGACAATATATTTTGAGACCATCATTCATTGGGTCAATACCAAATTTAATTATTATGTTAAATAAACCTGTCAGTTTAACATGTCTTAGGCTCAATAAAGTTATCGCTATGTTTCTGCCAGGTCTTCATAAACTTTGCCGAATTGCATGTGTTTGCATATTTTTTGCAGTGTGATGTTGCCGTTGCACGTATTAAAGATGTCATAATTGTTGTATACCTTACGGTAGCTATATTTTAGGCTAAAGCTATCTGGGGGCCATTTGAGTGTGTACAAGTTATGTGAAAGTATCACGAATTTGAAGAAATGTGATTTTTGGTCCACATTGAGAGGCAATTTACACCAAGTAGTGCGCCTATTAAAAATCCAACCTAAATTATAGTGAAACGCAAATAAATTATTTCTTTCAACCAGGAAAGCTTTGTCATTACAATTTTTGTTTTAAGAAAGAAAATTTTCGCCAATGTTCCTATTTTTCCGTAAGTGAGCTAAAGCACTGCACGGGCCCGGCATGGCCCGAAAGCCGAGGCACGGCCTGCGGGTCGGGATTGGTAAGCACTTGTCGTATAGGTGCCCAGGCCGGGTTTGGGAGCTTCGGGCTTGGGTCGGGTCCGGGCTGCGTCCCGCACGATATGGGCCCGGGCATCATACCGCTGGTAACAGACAAGGACATGCAAGTCTGGGAAGCTACCTGTGTAGGATGCCCGCCCTGGCGTAAATTCGAGCCGGAGGCGCCTTTGAGCTTCTGGGAAGAAAGCGGTGGGCGGACGCAGGCACAGCTACCAAGTTAGTGTACATTTTGTGGCGTCCGTTGGTCTCCTGGGGCATATACTTCATGTGACTGCCTGAAATGAGCCGGTTGCAGCCCCTGTTTTCACGATACTATATGCTGTTAAACGTGACCTGCAGCTAATTGCTAGCTCAGGAACTACTTTTTTATAGTTTCAGTAGAAAAATAGAGGTGTTAATTACGGCAATTAGCACAGCGCGCGAATGTAGGAAGTATGCCACATTAGGATGAAGAGCGCTGACTTCCAACAGAAAGTGTTTCTTGTTGCATGCATGCCTATCCAAATGCTATCACTTTTTTACAATGCATTTGCATTGTAAAAAAGATACAGATGATGAGAGATGTAGATGATGCTTAAGATTTAACAAATGGCGAAAAAAAAAAAAGCGGATTGACATTTAATTTGCATGCTTATAGTGCATATCATTTTTAATGCGTTTTCATATGGCGGTGAACTGATTTCTCACTCTGAAGCAAATAAGTTTCATAACATTTACGGATTCTAACGCGTGCTCCAGTGCATGGAGTGAAAAGCATGTTAATCAGACTCGCGGTTCTTTCATCGAGCTACCTCATTCGACGCTCCGCACTAGCTGATTGCACTACACACAAGTTGAAGTATATAAGCAAGATTTGGCAGGTACTTAGTATGTGCCCTTAATTTTGGGCCAGCTCAATAGAGACGCTTCTAATCTTGACGTTGCCAATCGGGCTCTGCAGCTGAAACGACGGGATCGTCACTCCTATTGAAGTGATTTCGGCCATTCGTAGTCGATAACATTTTTCGGGTGTGCGCCTGTTTTGTGAATTCGCAGACGTGCCAACTTGACCTCATTTATCTTCTCATGCGTCGATTAAGACAGACACAATTGCTCGAAGTCCTGGCATGGTAACAATGTAAAAAAAAAAAAATGAAGCAGCGGAGCATGACATTACACAAAATAAGAAAAGAATACGAGCAACAACCGGCTTCTGCATTTCCGACCTGATATGGAGCCTGTAGTCTCTGCGTGCTGACAGAATAGCATATCTTGACTTATCGGTACCACTGCACGACGCCTCTCCATTATGAAGTACTAGACTGACTATGCTTTGAAACAGTTCACGAATTCGTGGAATGCTGCTGACAGCCCTCACGACGCAATACCACTGATTATTTGTTTAGTATATACGAGTTCAACCTGAACGGAACTGGGCAGTGATGGAATCGAACCGACCGGTGTTTTTAAGTTCTTCAGCAAACGTTAGTTACGTCAACGCGCACGTACAGGTACGCACGATTGCTAGATAAATCGGAGAAATAATTGATTGATTGATTTGTGGGGTTTAACGTCCCAAAACCAGCTCTGATTATGAGAGACGCCGTAGTGGAGGGCTCCGGAAATTTCGACCACCTGGGGTTCTTTAACGTGCACTGACATCGCACAGCACACGGGCCTCAACATTTCGCCTCCATCGAAATGCAGCCGCCGCGGCGGGGATTCGATCCCGCGACCCTCGGATCTGCAGCCGAGTACCTTAGCCACTAGACCACCGTGGCGGAGCCGGAGAAATAATTCAAGCAGCACGGATGATGCAATACCCTAAAAGCTTGCACTTATAAAGCGTGTGAGACAACTGATTAGAAGCTCGATTATTTTACATCTGAAAAGAGTTTTGGCACGTAAATTGGTGCGACTCACCAGCATAGTGGTTGCTTTGCAATTGTTCATCTATCGTTTTCAAAATGTGTTTCGACAATGCGGATTTGCCGGGACTTAACGTGCGGCTTAACCCCCTATTGCGCAAGGGGTGTAACCCTGCCTCTGTGGCTTGCTTGTACAAACGTATGTATTGGAGTTAGGGGGCTTGCGAGAAGAAAGGGGGGGGGGGGGGGGCGTTGCATGTATATGTCAAGGTATGTGTGTGCAGTGTGCATGGTCTCCTCAAGCTTAAGTGGAAATGTGTTGCCCTCTCTCGAGACCGCTGACCTTGAGCCGCGGTTATCTTCAGACGAGCATCGAAGTTAATCATGACGAATCCCGAATATACCAAAGCATGACTGACTGTTCTATGCCGTACCTAAGCTGGGCTTCCCAAACCGTGTATATTGAAACAAAAACAGACAGGGCTCAACTTCAGTCGTATGACTGAACATATACATATCGCATGTATTGTTGGCCAAAAACTGACACCACTGACACGCCTGTGATCCCCACAAAATGTACTACGAGCGTCAGCCATGAGTGTCGCCAATTTATACTCGTATAAATCTCACCAAATAACAAGGATATGTCATGTTTCCTACCCTATAAGGTGCTTTGAAATAAAATGTTAAGCTCTAAGTGGTTAGCGGTGTGTGCATGAGGGCGCCAATTGTGCGTTCTCTTATACTGCCTTGAAATTACTTATTTAGTCCGCCAGGAAGGTGCAGTGGTTCTGACGCTCTGCTGCTGACCCGAAGGACGTGGGTCCGATCCCGGTTGTGGCGGTCGCACTTCGATCGAGGCATAAATGCTACCAGACCATGTACTGTGAGTTGCCTGTATACAACTTAACATTAAGTCTAGCTAGATCAGTTTTTTTACCCGCGTTGGAGTCTATCACGCTTCCTGTGAGCCAATAAAGGTCGGAAAATGCCGCCAAAGCCTCTGGTGTCGCCTCTCAATCGCCCGCCCCGAAAAGAGGACGTCACAATCTTGGCAGCCGACACCACATGCACTGAGCTCCGCGGCCGTTATATGTAGCAGCAAATGCAGCTTACTGCATGCTTATTTATTCTCAACGTTTATGTAATTCATTTTTCGTTTGCAACCAGCAACAGTACTCAGAGTAAGTAAGGTGAGCTGACGTCGGGACAGAGGGCGCCGCCCAGATCTCTCAGTTTCGTCATTTTCTCGCCTATACGACTGCTCTTTCCTCGCCGCGAATGGTGAACACGAGCCCAATCTCTCAATCTTGCTAAACTTAACATTTGCTCTTAAGGTCCCTTTAAAGAACCTCGGGTGGTCAGCGCTTCCGGAGCCCTCCTTTTGCGGCGTGCCTCACAGTCATACAGTGCGTTTGACACGCAAAATCCCAGCAATTATTATGGTAACTGTTTCTTTAATATATTGCTACGGCAATATCACGGGCGTGACAAACCGAATGCGCGCGACAACGCCAGTGTATATCATTTGATTGATTCCTGGGTTTTTACGTCCCAAAGCCACGATGTGATTACGAGAGAGTAGTGGAGGGCTTCGGAATTTCGGTCACCCGGATGTTCTACTACGTGCAGTCAGTGTAAATCATGACGCAATCAAAGCTGTTTAGAGAAGCCACGCTTTGCTTCGGTTTTGAATTTTCAAAGTAACTGCGAAGGCCTGGTATGC
Organism: Hyalomma asiaticum; assembly: GCA_013339685.2. Classification (NCBI taxonomy): domain Eukaryota; kingdom Metazoa; phylum Arthropoda; class Arachnida; order Ixodida; family Ixodidae; genus Hyalomma; species Hyalomma asiaticum. Next base: position 114,296,237 of record CM023486.1, read on the forward strand.
TCAAAGGTTCACGGGCTGAACCGGGCCGGGTCCAGGCACGGGCCATGTTTGAAAACGCCGGACCAGGCTCGGGCGCGCCTGTGGCACTTTACTGTCTCCGGCCGGGCTCGGATCGAACAGATCGGCCGGTGCAGTGTCCTAGCGGGAGCTCCATCGCATGACATGTTGGCACACTGCGCTCTATAGGTTGTCTTGACGCAGTATTTTATACGCCTTTCACCACTCGCAGTGCTAGCAGACACTTGCGTTCGATTTCCAGCACCGTCGTGCACGAAGTGCTGCCACCGGTTCTTCTAAGGGGAACAGAGGTGCCCCCCCTCCCGGCCTGGCACTCGGTAGTGTGCGCTATCATCTCGAAGAAGTTGTCTTCCCTTTCTGCTCTCTTCCTTGTTGCAATTCGCCCCCGTTCGCTGCATGGGGCTTTCACATGGAGCAATTTCCGGACGCCCGTAGCTAAGATACGCGAAGGCGAAATCCTTATGACCTCCTCTCATAGACGCGTTAATTCATATTACTCAACATTAATGCACTTTAGCCATCTTGATCAATATTAACCCACTTTAATCTATGTCAATTAATCTTACTTCATCATGACAAATCACGATTCTCCTTAATGCAGCTTAATCGACCTTCTTTATCCGATCAAGGCCTTGGGTTCGATTTATACTAGAAGATCATGGGTTAGTGTGGCAAAGAAATTTAACCCATTTACAACCACTGCTCAACTATCAGTTGACTTTGGTGATCATGAATCATTTCTTGTACACAGCTGTCGGTTTTGGTTCGCTCCTGGCCTTCCTTGGGTCACGTGATAATTTTGTACAACGTCGTGCCTGTTCGCGTCGACGCGGAGGTCGTTCAAGGACAACTTATAATGGCACGTAAAGGTCTTAACGAGCTATTTTGTGATATACAGGTTACCGCAGCTTGTCTGTGCCGTTACCAACCATGGCTGTGCGACTCAAAGAGGAAAAAAAAAAAAGAAACAAAAACAAAGGCGCGAACGTGACCATTTGCCTAAAAGACGCCCTCTTGCCGAGCGACGCCTCAACGTCGACGTTGACTGTATAGGCGGCATGAATGCGACAACGTTTCCCGCCATGTCGCGACGAACTGGACGGCACATCGGATCGGATCAAAGGGAACACAAAGAAAGAGACACTGCCTTATCTGTACCTTGGTGCCTGGATTCCTTTCATGTACATATATTCTTTTTCTCAGGGGAAGCCTGCGAGACGGCATACCTGAGTTGCGGCGCAGAAGTAAGGCATCGCGTCCTTGAAACTTAATATAACGACGCCCCGCGGTGAAGAACTATTGCCCAAGCGCATTGGGATAACTTAGCGTCGGGTATTTTAGTGTGTCGACATAATTGGTGAACTGAGCGCAAAAAAAAAAAAAAATGAAGGAAGAAAGGAATCTTTCTTGACCCAGTGTGCGTTCGAAATGCACGAAATACAACGCAGAATTGCAGACCTTTTCACTTGCAAAAGAAGACGCTCGAATCACTGCAGCGAACCACGGAATTTGTTCCTAATAATAAAATACGGCGCTGCTGCAAATCACGCTGTATATATTGAATTAATCATTTACGTATCTATTAAACAAATTCCTAAAGGTGCACACTATTGTGAAGCAATGGATAAGTTTAGACCTGCAAATTGTTCCTTGAAAATTGTACCGTCATCAATTTCTCCTTCTCGAATTTATTAAGGGGGATAAATGAATGTCAAAGTGGTTGTTTTTTGTTTATCATCGCCGCGATATGTCCGCATATCAATGTCAGCGTGACGTCACGGATTTCAAAGTGTTTTGAGGACATTTGCTCCAACAGCGCTTCTAACACCCGGTACGTTGTTGCTCTGCTACCGTAAAGGACAGCGCACTTCATTTTCACCGCTTGAGCAATGTGAAGGTGCTGGTACATGCAGTCGATATGTGTGACGTCATGGCGAGTTAGTGCGGGAAGCGGAGTCGACACCTTTTTTCGCTTACCGAACGTCTTTTGGGGTCGTTAAGGAGCCTGTCATTTATGTATACGAAAAAAAAAAGTTTCTTTTGTTTTTAGTATAGCATTTAGTACCTCTTTTACAACCCTCAGTCAGGCGACACCAAGAAATGGCAAGAAAGTCGCCCTGCATTCATGTTTAGAGCTAGGTTGTGGCCGAATTTGATACCAATCATGAAGGGAGAGAAAGACAGAGGGAAGACAGGGGTGTTAGCCAGATAAGATTTACCGTTGCCTACCTCCTAGTAATTGGGAAAAGAGGTAATGAAAGAGGGAAAGAAGAGAATAGACTTTGGCGACACGTCAATGTCAGTCGTTGTCAATGGCGTCAGTCAGAGACTACATTACGGCTACAACCTGAATGCTACCGTTCGCCAACAAAATCGCCTTCATCACACCTGGTGCGCTATTTTCGTGAGCTGGCGTCTGTGATCAGAACACCCGACTTTCTCTCTGCCGCTGTACGTTGAAGTAGCTCTCCTGTGCGGTCGGGGAAAAAGAAATATATCGCGAACTGACACCAGACTTCAGGCTGGTCAGACAATAAATTTCATTCTCTCTCTGCACCTTGCCTTGCTGCGTTAGCCGGTAGCCAGTGGAATTTCATGTATATTGTTATAACAGCGTGCATATACGATTAGCACCGTGTATAGAATCTGTGTACATGGCTCTGTCTTTTTTTTTTTTGTCTGTATTAACTGCACGCGGATGATGGTAACGGCATTGTTTGCATATTGGCCCAATTATTCACCTCCTTGCGCCAGTTCCTGTGAATTTATAGGGCAAAGAAATGAAATAGCTTCGATTAGAAGTGATTCCGTGGGCTCATATCGACAAGAGCAGGCGGAAAACGCCAAATTATAGCGTGTAACGCAAAGCTTGACAGACGCTGTTTACAAGGAAAGGCCGGAAGCGGTGGCCGCAGACCTCTCGGTGCCCGCCGGTTGGCTCACTTGTCTAGACCGCGATGTTTCTTGGCTAACTCTTTACGCCCACTCGTGCGCTTTGGGAAGCGTACGTCCTACCCGATGCGAATCCTGTTTCCTTAACACCAGTGTGAAGTGATGCCGTTCGCAAGCGTAGACTCTACGGACAATGTGACTGAAGGTTGAAAAGAGAACAGAAACGCAAGAGACGGCAAACATCTTGCGTGAAGTCCCGGGCATAGTAAGCCGGATGGCTGCTACAATGTAAACAGGGACGTTTGCAGATGTTCTTTCATGTCTCCCGATGCATGTGCTATAAAGCTTGCGCTGCTGTTCTTGGGCTGTTTCCCGACTAAAATGATTTAACATGCCATATATATATATATATATATATATATATATATATATATATATATATATATATATATATATATTTGAAATATAAAGATCTTTGAAAAAGGCTGGCCTCCAGCCGAAACGTCAGAATAAATCCTATGTTTGTCACTGTGACTTTCTGATAGTATATTTATCCCGATAGCCAGGAAGAACTTTTTTTGATATATATATATATATATATATATATATATATATATATATATATATATATTGTTACGAACCACGTAGGTTTCAGGGGCTTTTAATGCACAAGCAAAGCCGAGGCACCGAGGCGGTCGCGATCGCGTCAACAACGCAACGTCGTCTTCTCTTCTCTGCGCGCTTCTCTCGAGCCACTGACGCGCTGTAACAATGTATATATATATATAAACTTGTCCTCCTGAGCATCGATCTTAGACCACACCCACGCTTCGCTAATTTCCAAGAGAAACCGCACAATTTGCACCTTCAGCTTCGGTATCCTTTAACAGCTGTTCCGTCCTTGACTGGTCTGTCTGTCTGTCTGTCTGTCAGCCCACGACCACACTTCGAGATCTTCCTGACCACGCCAAAGAATTCCTTCTCCAGAGTTTCAACAAAGCCTGGGAAAGTGGCTGCCTGCCAAGCGCCTGCTTTATTATATGACGAACATGACTGATCTTAATGTCACTAAAGTGGTATACTCGTCATATGCGTCATGATTAACGACACTGCAATATGTTGTGGCTCATACCAGTTGTGCTCGGCCCACGGAAAGAGGCATGTGCCAAAGGTGTTTGGATTGTATAGAACCCATGTCGACCAAGAATCCACTAAAAGAGACACTCGAAAGGGCTGCAGTAAAGACAAAAGAAACGCCGCGACTGCAGGGATTGAACCTGCAACTATGACCGGCGCGTCGAGTTTTCTGCACGTCCCCCCGGTACTTCCAGGATCGGCCCACATTTCTCTGTTCGCAGTTTACACATGACAGCCGTTTCAAAGAGCTCGGACAGGAAACGCCGTTTGTGGTAGGTTGCAATTGAAATGTAGACGTAACTGGCACATGGATACACATGCAACCTACCAGGCTCTAAGGCGGTATCGAACACTGGCCCTCGAGGTTTCAAGCAAGCACGCTACCTCTAGGCTACGGCTTCTTCTCCTGCTTGGTATAGAGTAAATAAACGTATTGCACCAGAAGTCGTCGTAACGATGGTGCATGCGTAATGTGAATTCCGCTTCTAATGTGTGATAAGCACTAACACAGCAATAACACAGCGTCTGTCCAGCTAGCATTAGATACGCTTTTGTGCAACTTTGCGCTATTCCATAAGAATACTTCAATGAGCGACGCTTATGATGGTATGTGAATGCACCGTATAGTGTGCACATTTCTCTGACAAAACAGATGTCTGCACTTTGGACTAACGTGAGTTCCAACGATACGTCGTGCCATGAGGTACCATTCAGAAGCCGCGGTCGTGTCGACGTTCCAGTTTGGCCCATGTTAAAAATACTCATGGGTGGGTACAGGCACAAAACCCTTGATCCTACTCGTAACAGTTGCCTGAATGTCAAAGAATTACATTCGATTCCCACAGCGATTCCGCAGCGATTACACCGATTCCCACAGTGCGTGCGGTCTGCAGGGTCTTTGTTTTGACGTTACTCCTTGTTCACTTTTGTTAGTTTATGGACACCACTACCTTCTGTAACGCTTTGTACGATCGATGGTTGCATAAATGAGATGAAAGTAGTTCGCCTTCTTCTTCCTTGAGATTTCTGTTAGCTGTGAAACTCTTATATTTAACGCTTGAATAAAGTTTACGGACTGCTAGTGCAGCCATAAAAAATGGCGATATAGCGAGACAAAAAGCTTGTTAAAGAAGATCAATATTTTTCATGGCGAACGTATTACTACTTACATGCGCAAAGTTATTTGAGTGAGGCCGGAATGTTCCCGTGACCCTAGCAGATTTTGTCAGACCTAGCATGAATGTATCGGGTCAAGGACGTGTTCTTTTTTTTTTTTTTTTTTTCAGAAATGCAACTTGAATTATCTTGACCTTACTTTTGTCATGTGAGCTGCCTATTCGGGAGCATTCCGTTTGACCCGCTATATCACTTTCAATCCAGCTTATTCAAGCGTGCTAGAAATTAAAACTCTGCTTTATAGGCGATGGTACCACGGTATATTAACGCTATGAGAAAAGAAATTTGGCGAAGACATGCGGAATAACAGACAAGGTGGACAACCGACTGCAGTTCACTGGCATTACTGGCTAATAAAGGTCATAACGTAAGAGCAATAAAGTGCAGTGTGACTACAAAGCTAACTGAATGAACATACTAAACAATTAACGTAATGATGCACGGCACTAGTGAACGTACTGCGCAATTTTTCTTAAATCATCGGTTGTGGTTCAGCGGGAATGACTGTATTTGCCATCTTTCGCTGCGGTAATTTCCCAAGTCACTGTAGCTGGTGATGCGGAATATGAATGGGTGCGCATAATTTTTACTCGGCGAGCAAAGAAGAGGAAAGGTAGAATTATGCGGCCTAACCAAGTGCGAATTAATGGTGGTCGTTCACATGACATGGTAGAATGTAATGATCGGAGATAGAAACGTCTTCACAGGCGGGAAACGTCGCGTGCGGACACACAGAGAGAAGTGACCGATTGCGAGTTGTGAAAGAAAGACTCCCCGAGCACGCACGCACGCCGGACCTCCGTTGTCCAGTCTCGCCGCTGAAGAGAAGCCCGAGCGTCTGGCGTCAAGATGAGCTTTTTGTAGCTTCTTTTCTGGCCTGTGCGAACGTGCCGGGCCTGCCGAACGGCGCGTTATACTCGGCGCGGGGGCATGTTCGCGTTGGACCTCGCCGAATCGGGCGAGTGAGCGCGCTGCATCGTGTTCGCCGTCTTTCCCATCGGCCGGCAAACCAGTTCATTCCCGGAGTTCCTGTACGCCAAGGCCGTGGAGGATGCACTGGCGTTTCGTACCGCGGCTCAACGGGACGCGCGCGCGCCAGCGCGTGCGACGGAAAAGGGGGGAGGGGGGCAGTATCGGGATCACGAACATCTTGTAACCGGGCCGCTTAGCTCCGTTGGCCACTTTCCAATAGGGGGCCGCTTCTTCCACATCCTCGCTAATCTGGCTTTCGCCTCCTCCTCGTTCGCGAGCTTTCTCTTCACTTGGTTTGTTCTCCCTTGCGCCCCCTTTCACTCCGTGTACTGCACTTGTAGTAGCTTGTCGACGCGCAAAAGAAGTTCGTGATTTCTCATCGCGCAGCTGGGCATAACATACTTCTTTTCTGTTGTACGCATTTACGCGCTTACGGCGAGGAGCGTAAGTAGTAGCGAAAGTTATGGCGGTGTCTCGTTAAAAATCAGTTGAGCATTTTCCCGTGTTAATCAGTGGCGAAGGCATGGATAAAATAAAGATACTGTGGTCTCTAACTTGGAAAGAGCGCGTGAATTGTACTCCACTATTTGTTTCAAAATAAAAGCAAAAGGTATCGCCTACGTTGCTTTCATGAGCACTGTGCTTTACGCGACACACAGTACCACCCTTTTTAGCTAGCTTGGCAGAGCTAATCAGAGAGTTCGAGTGCGTTGACTGGGATGTCACCAGCGTTAGCGATGTAAGGTATACGGAGAGAGAGGAGGGATGTTTACTGCGTAATAATGGGCACATCTTCTGCTGGAGAGGGCCACTTGAGAATCCAGAATATGGCAGGGGGTTCCAAATCCAAAAAGATATTGCAGGTAACCTTGAATCATTCTACAGCCTTCATGAAGGGTGACTAGCGCCGTGATAAAGCAAAATAGGAGATATAAGCTAGAACTAATTGAAGGATACGCCCCGACTTTAAGCCATAATGGTGAGGAATTAGAACAGTTTTAAGACGATGCAGGATTATTGCGAAAGGCAGCATGGTCACAATGGACTTGGACACGGAAGAAACTAAAAAGGAGAACGCGCAGTCGCCAAGTGTGGCGTATACGATAGGAGTAACGGAGGAGAGATTTTAGTATAATTAGCAGAAAGTAATCGACTATGTGTAATGAATAGTTTCTTTATAAAGCATAAGACTAGAAACTGACATCACAAGATCCTAAAGGGTAAACAAAAAGAAAATTGATCCCTCTGTCAATAACACGAAAGTGAAACCTGTCCTCGCACATAAGCGGCAATCTGGCGAATCGAGGGGCGCGAGATGGGTTGGACACTCTGGACACGTGAACCCCTTGCATACGTCAGCGGCACCTCGACACTGTGCAGGGGTCCTCGACTGATGCACACCAGCGAGAACGCATTTCTCCGGAAGACACTGCATTAAACGCGCCCTGCGCAAACTTGCAAAAAAATCGCAAACGGTGGAACCTTGCAAGCGAAGCGAAGCTGTTCGTCATGTTTTGTGAACGCACAATTCGCTGTGCGAAAGACGCACCATTTGCTGGTCGACGGCTGTGTTTGCATTTTTGGAGTAGAGCGCGTCGCAACGCATCTGGCTGTCATAGACGTCACACAAGCCTATGCAGCGGCCGTCGCTGAAGCAACGCTCCAGCCACGGCAGCTGGAGGTAAACTTCCAAGTTGGAGGTAAACTTCCAATACAAGAGACAAATAAGCTCACGCAAACGGCTAAAAACCAGACCTCATCGAAACTGAGGGATCGCTTTAAGAGCCTCGATAGACGAGCTCTCACACTGAACAAAGTGCTTGGACCATGACAACACCCTGATCTACAGAGACGTGCAGTGAGGGCTCTTCGCGACTTTTAGATGCGAAGCAGCTCTTTGACTAGCCTGTGTAACGCTGTCCCTCCGTCCGCACAAGCGCGAGGCAACGCGCTTCCCTCGGCGCAGGTGTTGGAGCGGTGCCAAGTAGGTCACGCCGCAGCTGGGCGTTGACGTCACGCTCCCCTCGCACGCTTCCCTCGCAGGTGCGCGCGTACGTCACTCTCTCCCTCACCCGCCGGAGCGCCCGCAGCTGCCGGCTCCAACGCACGCTCGCCTCCCGTGTCTGCGTTTCAAACAAACGTTTACACCAGTAAACGCTACACCGAGTTTCGCTTCAAACTGTTCTTCCAGCACCCGCGTTAGCGCCGTTCAACCCGTGACGCCACCCGTGCGCAACGCTGCTGCTTCGCATCCCATCAGGGTTCCCTTCGGGGAGATGGTCCAAGTTTTTTGGTGGACCCCGGCATAAAACACCATCGGGTTAAAATAACATCGTTGATCCCGTTTTTGGTGGACACGGGCCTGATGAATTGCCTATAGCTAGAACTATTGTTCATTTTGACCATACCAAGATGTTAAGGGAGTTTCTCATAATCGTGTTGTCTGTTAGTGCATGAACATTATTTGTGCAGACTGTATCCATGGTGATCTGGGTGATCACATTACTTGTATTGGACTCTGCTCACAAAGACTTCTTTTGACCCAGTGGTCCGGTGATAGTGTGTATTTTTTATTCTTTCGTTCCTTTTCTTTCTTCTTTTTCGTACGTTCTTTTTCTTTCATATCACTTTAATGATGGGATAGCCGGCTATGAAGTAGCCTACCATCCCATGTTTTTTTTTCACTTCTAAATAAAAAGGAACTCATATAAACAACAACCAACAACGACAGAGAGAGAGAGAATTTATTGGAGAGCAGAGATGTCGGCCTGAGTAGGTGCACTCTCGCCTGCTACTCTGCACAAGCTGGAAAGGGAAACGAGAAGGAAGATGGATGAAGTAGGATGATGGGGACAGGAAGAAGTGATGCGTATGTAGTACATCCGCGCAATGCCTTTAAAGTCTGTCATCTGGCCCGGTATTCTTCAGGAAATTAAGAGCTGCAGTTGTAGAAAATGTCTTATCGGACAACACGGACTACATACATTTTTCGCTTAATGTTCTGACTTTAGTTGTGAGTAAGCGGCCGTGTCGTGTTCTTTCTCTGTCCTGTCTTGTCCCGCTGTTATTCCTGGAAAATAGGACGTAACACTGGCACTCGCGTTAGTGCACAGGAGAGACATGTATTTTATCGAAGAGAGACGCAGGCTATACACGGTGCGGTAACGTGCGTATCATGGGCGTAATTCGTTGAAGTGTTCCTACAGAATCGAGCAAACCGTAGAAGAACTTCTTGCTGGGCGAGTTGGTGCATGACTTTTTTTCCAAGTTTTTTGCGCGTATAATGGACGATCACAGGAAGAACAAGGCAGACAGAAAGAGCGCAAACTATCAACTGGTTTATTTGGTCTTGAAACAGCTTATGTAAGCATGTCCAAACGTCACAAGGATAGGAAAGAGGGTTGAAAGGGGGTGAAAGGGGAAGCATACAATTCAGAACCCTTGACGTCAGCCGACTCTTAGCCGTGCTCCCTGATGGGCTGCAGAAAGAAGCGTCTCTTCCTCACAAGTCACTAACAACAACAAGAGCAAATAAACCAGTTGATAGTTTGCGCTCCTTCTGTCTGCCTTGTTCTTCCTGTGATCGTCCATTCTACGTGCAACAAACTTGGAAATAAAAAAGAATCGAGCAAAAGTTGGCCAAAAGCATGCCGAGTGTTAATGGAACATATATGTGTCGCTTAACGCGCACTACACGCGCAGTTGACGTTACACGAGAGCTATCATCACGACTGCTGGTGCATTAGGTTTATTTACTTTGCGAGAGGAACCGCCGTGGTACCTCGGGGGCCCGGGATTGATGCCCGCCTGCCGCTTCTCTTGGTATAGGTCGCTTCGAACACTACGCGCATTCGTGGTTATCTTTGTGTTTCTTATATCGATATTTCAATCTCGTGCTACGACAAGCGGTATGATCGCAAGTTAAATATCTATTTTAGTTGGCCCGAGACTGTATAAAACTCAAACATATGTGGCGCATACCCGTATACCACGGGTTGAACATTCGGGTACGAGCCACACGCAATTGGAGTGTCATCGTTAATCTTGACGTATATGACGAGTACATCATGTTCAATCACTCGTGTTCGTCATACACTTGCGCCCTACCATCCAAATCTTGGTACAGGTCGGGTCAACGAGACGGCCAGGAGAGCACCCAGACGTAGATAGATAGATAGATAGATAGATAGATAGATAGATAGATAGATAGATAGATAGATAGATAGATAGATAGATAGATAGATAGATAGATAGATAGATAGATAGATAGATAGATAGATAGCGATCAGCCTTTGCCTCCCACTGTGACTCGCCTGTTACTTCAAGCTCAATTCAGCGCGCGCGGACAGCGCTGCATGGAAACGACACTAGCACAGCGCCATATCGACCGATCGTGTTGCTAGACCAGTCTCTGGTCTAGAAAACTGCCGAGCCGCCGCCAGATTTACGGACACAGGGCGTGTTCGGCGCGAACGTGAGCAAACTTCCTTCCACGGACGCTTAGCCATGCTTCCGACGTGGGCTGCTGAATTTAGCGTCCTTTCCTTAAAGGGCGACTCAGGTGGTCTTTCAGCCATATTCTGATATCGCTGTTTTGCAATAGTACTGAGAGCCCTGAAGCAGCCAGTGTCATTCAATTTGCTCAGAAACTCACCAATAACCGAATGAACGATATGTTCAAACCGAAACGCATAGACGCTTCGTGCAGCGTATGCGATGACGTCATAGCCTCTCAGCCTGCAGAAGCATTGAGCTGGAGCCACAAAAAACGAAAGTGGCCATGTGATTCAAGGATGTATTGAGCTCTTCTGAACTTTACAGCGACGATTTGAGCGCTGAAGTATCGCCGTTTTGCTTTCGACGGCCTGCTTGCTCGTGTGGGCAGCGTTGCAGCTAATGACGTCAAAATCACAGGGTGGCTCGCGCAGGAATCCGCTAAGAATTTTTAAAATCCATTTTCATGAAAACTAAATGATTTGCAACCACCTGGCTTGGCATAAGTTATTGCAGCACCGAGGAGAACATATGTTGAAAATTTGATTGAGGTCAGTGGAAAATGAAGAATCGCCGGAGTTGCCCTTTAATCGAACCACAATCATCATCATCATGTAACCGCGTCACCCACGACGCCCCGGTATACAGGCTAGGGATGACGTACCACTACCTGTGCGCATGCGCCGTGCTCCGGTCTTCTCCACCGTGCTATGCTGGCTATGCTCTGTGATGCTATTTTTAACTGGCGTATTCTTTTTTTTTTTTACAGCTTCGCCGTAAAATACGAGTAGCTTGTATGTTTCTACAAAAAGGAATACAAGAATAGTGTAAGAAAAATTCCTGAGGTGCGTGAAACGGCTGAGTCAGCCGATAGAATACGACACAAAATGAAGCAAATGGCGCACGCATCTGTCGAGCCAAGGTTGTATTTGGAATCACATATTCCGATCAAACTATGCTGCAGCTAAAAAATGGCGTGGTAGAGTTGGTGCTTATGCAGTTATTGTGCAACAGAAGTTCACGGACGGATTGGAGCTTGAATGACTAACAGGTCCTTGAAAATGACGAAGAACAGGACACCGTCTTCTTCAGAGCACCATCCCCGGCGTCTACTGATGTACGCGCTTCGCTCCCTCTCCCCGCAACGTCAGCAGGAGCTATGAAGAAGAGGGGCAGGTGCGACACTCGGACAAGAGAGAGCAGAAGAGAGAGACGACGTGTCAGATGCTAAGGCGACTGTTGAATGTCGAAGATGAACGGTCAAAAAATGTCGTTGATCCCTCTGTCATAGGAATCTGTATAGCACGAAAGTGAAACCTGTCTTCACGAAGTTGTGGAATGCATAAGCGGCAATCTGGCGAATCGAGGAGCGGGAGATGGCTTGGGTACGGTGAACATGTGAACGCGTTACATGTAGACATCAGCGGCACCTCGACGCGGTGCAGGGGTCCTCGATAGTTGTACACGAGAGAAAGTTCTCGAGCGGCTCACATTGCTCCGGAAACACTGAACTTTCCAGGCAGCACCTGGAAAGTAGAATTTCCTGGAAAATATGGTCATGGCGAGAATTTTGGTTCGTCGTAGTTTTTCACCTGCTATTATATGTGACCGACTCAAGAGCTCATTCCAACGTTTAAAGTCACAAGCTGGACGCTACCGTTTGGTGAGATGCAATTCTCTATATTTTCCGTCTCTGGGAGAGCAGAAATTTGACTGAAGTATATCAAGCTTGAGTTCACCAAAACTATCACCTACGATATTAAAATGTTGTGCCACTGTTTTCGGTGATTCGCTGTATCTGCGCGGTGCCCCTTTAAGTTAACATTGTACGGTTCCGCATGACCGCTGAACCGAACGTCGCGGGATCGAACCCCCGCTTCGGAAGCCGCACTTCGATGGAGACAAACTGCTAGAGGCCCGTGTGCTGTACGACGTCAGCGCACGTTCGGGAACCGCAAGTGGTTGAAATCTGCAGAGCTCTCCACTACGGCATTCTCTCATAATCATGTGATTTTGGAATGTAAAACGCCAGAAGTAGTTATTTGCGTCATTTTGGTTGTCCAGCTTCGTCATTGTGTTCCTTGTGACATGGTGATGAACAGATTGTTTTTAACGATCCTCAGCAGTACACCTCTATAAGCCAAAGAACTCTACAGTTTCATTAAAACGAAACTTACTCTTTGGCAATCATATTTAGATAGCACATTTTTTTAGGATTTCATTGTTGCGTTCAGGCTAGGCAGCAGGCTGCTCTGTCAAATGAAATCGGACCTCTTTCAGCTTTTTTAGCCAGCCAACCCAATGGAAAAGTCTAGGTCTACTCGATTTCTCAGGGCATGAGCAAGGGAAGCGTATGTCATCGAAAAATTTCAGACAATGAAATTCATGGACGTTCAGTGATTCTAAGATGAGCCCATTACCGGAGCCTCCATGTGTCTACCGAGGGGGAGTTGAATCATCTACATTGGGCTCAAGACAGATGCTCAGTGTCGTCGATTTTCATTTCTCTCTATATTATACTTGTGCACTTCAATTGAAGAAAGGCACCGTCACATATGCTTTCCTTGGATTTACTGTATATTAGCTTCAGTTTTATTGATACCAACAACAATACGCAAGCCCCCCGGTGTCCTGGTGTCCTGACTTTAATAGTGTATAAAATGTAGGGATATCAGCCGCGAATTGTCTCACGTTTTGATTTGTGGTTATATAGAAATTATTTTCTGAACAAACTTATCCTTAAACCTTGATTGTACGCTTTGGTGCGTGTTAGACAGCGAGGCGATCAAAATTTATCCGCCGTGCCCCACTATGGTGTAGCTCGAAGGATACTTTAATTTTGGCGCGCGTACAACACGATAATGGCAACAGAAGTTCCGTTGTATCAGAAAGTAGGGGTTGTCGACACTTTCTCTCGATCTATTTATTGGTCTCCTTATGCCTTTGCAAGTTTTCGCGATGTGGACTGGCTCAACCCCCATCTGCGATGCTGGTGCGAGCCACAAGTGATTTCTTTCTTTTAACAGTCGAGCTGTTAGGAGCGCGCGCCATCCCCGACATGTCCGATGTCACGCATGAGGAAAAAAAATCGCAGCATATCCACGGGGAAGGGGGGGGGGGGGGGGGTGAATGATGATGAGTGGGCGAAGCTCCGGAGGGAATCATCGGTAAACCGTGAATCTTCCGTGCAATTCGCCCAGTCGATCATCGTGTAAAGACGTCTCACGCAGCCGCTTACACAGGCCGGAACGCGCACCGCGTTTGCCGACGCCATCACATGACTGCTGAGAGAGTAAAAGGCGGAGAGGCCTCAGCGTCTTACACCAGCTTCTTACACGGGTCGTAACGCGCTAGCACAAACGCGTTAAAAACGCGCAGTCTTTCGTTAATATTGGGTGTTTACTGTCATCGTGGTGCATGTGTCCATGTGCGCTTCGTGGCGTAGTGGCTAGCGCCGCGCGTTCGGAAGCGAGGGGTCCCTGGTTCGATTCCGCGCTTCGGGCACAACGTTCGGAATTTTTTTCTCTTCGTCCATGGTCCGTGAAGCGCGATCCGACGCGTACGGCGACGACCCAGGAGAATGAGAGGAGCACTCCCGGCGCAGCCCCGCGCAGCAGCTAATCGGAGAGCAGCGGCACCTCCAGCGATGGATGGATGGATGGATGGATATTAGGAGCGTCCCCTTTATAACGGGGCGGTGGCCGGGCCACCAAGCTCTAGCTTTATTTCTTTTTCGTTTACAACAATTTCTTTTCCCGAATCACACATATTTTCACAACTAATTTTTTTTTCCTCGTCTATTTATTTTATCTATTATCGTTCTGCTGTGATGTAACAATCTTACCCGAACTACCTTGCGCTTTTGTTTGCTCCATACTTTTGCGCCACCAATGCTCTAAGCGCCTTTTACTTATATCTATCGCCGGCATGTTCAGCTTTCCCCTGTTACTCCTGAAACCCATGGCCTCCTGTAGGGTAGTGTCCACAGCTACACCTGGGTGGACATCTGTACATTCAATCAAAATATGGTCTGTCGTTTCCCTAGCTTTTCCACAGCACGTACATGTATCCCCTTCTTTATTGAATTTCGCTCTGTAACTTCGGGTTCTCAGGCAACCGGACCTTGCCTCAAACAGTAAAGCGCTTCCCTTTGAATTATCGTAAAATTTTTCTCTCTTGATTTCGTCTTTCCCTTTTCGGTAGTTGTTCAATGCCGGTTTCTTCTCCATTCTTGCTATCCAATCCGAGTTCTCCGCCGCTCTGACCATGCTCTTAGCGCTCTTTTTCGTCCCATCCGTTTCGTTACTGGATGTATACTTACTGGTAAGCTTCCTAGTTCTCTTCCTCCATTGTGAATCAACGTTCTTCCTATACAAATACCTGAATACTTTCGCTGCCCATCTACTTTCTTTCATATTCCTTAATCTCTGTTCGTACCTAATTTTACTCTGAGCTTCCCTTCCCTCAAAGTCAGACCATCCCATATCCCCCTTAACAGCGATGGATGGATGGATGCTATGAGCGTCCCCTTTGTAACGGGGCGGTGACTTGTGCGCCACCAGGCTCGTAGAACTTTTTTTTTCCTCTCTTTAAATTTTCCTCATGCCTTTTAAATTTACTTCAATCAAATCGATCATACTATAGCAAAAACGGAAATTCATAGCCCAGTTCCCTGCCCCTTATGGCAGAAAGTCCATATTTTTTTAAAATTATTTTTGTCCGTTCTCACTAGTTTTCTGCCACCAGTATTCTAACCGTCTCTTACTTATTTCAATCGCGGCTATGTTCAGCTTCCCGTTGTTCGCCCTAAAACCCAAGGCTTCCTGTAGGGTGGTGCCCAAACGTACACCTGGGTGGATACTTCCGCATTCAATCAGAACATGCTCCGTCGTTTCCCTATCTTCCTCGCAGCATGTGCATTTTTCCTCTTCTTTACTGAATTTCGCTTTATAAATACGCGTTCTAAGGCAGCCCGATCTCGCTTCAAACAATAAAGTGCTTCCTCTTGAATTATCATAAAATGCCTCCCTCTTTATTTCGTTTTTGCCCTCTCGGTAGTTATTCAGAGTCGGTTTTTTTTCCATCGCTGCCCTCCAGTAAATCTTCTCCGCCTCTCTGACTTTTCCCTTTACGCTCTTTGTTGTCAGTTCTCTTAGAGCCGTATATTTACTGGTGAGCCTCCTAGTTCTCTTTCTCCACTGCGTGTCAACGCTCTTTCTATATAAATAGCGCTCATATACAAGTACCGCCATCTAGCGGACATTGCAAGAACTAAACGAGAGGTGGCTACCTACAACAACTACATACATCGGGGACGCACGACCCACGCCTTAAGGAGCTTCGCCCCTAAAAGTGAATCTGCTCTTGCTCTTGATCCACTGCGTTCACCCTTGCTCTTAGCCTGGACCCACTCCCACTGCTATACGTCGTAGTGATTGTGCGATGGGCATAGAAGAAAGAAAGAGATCCGTACTTGCTTTCGACCCACAGCCTCAGCTCATCACAATGGTGTACACCACTCTTGGCCCTGCTGCACTGTGTATCGAGATTTCGCAAGCGTGGGAATGGTTATTTCTTTCTTCCTGTGATCATGTGGATTGTGTGGCCGCGACGAAGCGAAGATAGACTGGCAGTTCGGCTCGGTGCGAAGCGCTACCGACGGGTCAAAGAGGAAGAGTGAGTGCGGCGTGCGGCTCGAGCAGGGAGAGCGGGACAGGATTCGAACGGCAGTTGGCTAATCGGCGGTTCGAGTCACGGCCTTCTTCAACCAGGCGTCCTGCAGACATGCGGACCTGGTGAGCGTGACGTCGCGCTCTGAGCTGTTTCCCGCAACCAGGCGTCCTGCAGCTATGCGGACTTGGTGACCCGCCCCGCTCCCAGTACTAACGCCGTGAGCAGCAGTTGGACGCTGTAGCTCGCCTGGCACCTGAGCGTGCTCGTGGCCTGGCACCCGCCAGCGGACAAGGTGTAGCGGGGTGCCCGCAGGCCACTGCAGTCCTGGCCGGTGACCATACTGCAGTGGCCTGCTGTTCCTCGACTGCCCCGACGCAACCTGGTCAGGGTGCCTCGAGAGGAGCTGGACTGTCTCGCGTAGCGGCCACGACGACGACGAACCCTACGCAACGTACCGGCGAGTGCGACCGTTGATGCGTGTCTAGGCGAGTAGGACTTGCAGGCATTACGAACCATTGTTGTTAGATTTATCTTGGCTGATAGGGCGTTGAACGTATCGTCTGGTGCGACAGTCTGTGTTGTCTGCACGAAAACACCTATGTGCCGTGTCAATTATTACGGATCCTGGGCCCCACTTACAACACTTCCATTCCTTCTTTCGTATGGTTCATACGTGCAAACTCAATGCGATCTTCACCTACATCCATTTAATTATTTTCCGCTATTTACCCTGATGGTTAAATGGCTTTTATATGTAGTAAACTCATGCTCCTCCGATTCACTCCCATCCCGTGTGCAATCGAAGGTGTTGAGCAAGAAACAATGTCGTTAGGTCTTAGCGCCGTAAACATTGACGCACTTCCTGCCTTTTCTAAAGCGCCATCTCCGCCCTGCCTACATCCGCCCCCTCACCAATACGTAATATTACTGTCGCATACACCACTCATTAGACTTCAATTAGAATATTCTTCTGCCATATGCAGCCCTCACCTGAGGGAGCTCCCCTGCCCTCTGTCACATAAAGCGGGAATGTCCGGAACTCGAGGAAGCTCAAACTGCACAAAAACACAAATGTGCCACGACAAGCCGACAGCAAAATGCCGGGACGACGACCAGGTGCACCAGGAAACTTCTGTCAACACTAGATGCTCCGGACGCCATTCTCTCTAGCCTACAGCACCAGTGGGGCCCTGGAATAATGGCCCCACCCGAGCTGTTCCTCAGTAATTAAAATTTGTCCCCCTCCTCCGCATTTCAAGTCTCGTCCTATACCGCATCACGTATACTTCACCACACCAACCATCCAGGTCGAGTTAGCCGCCCACCATCTCGCACTTTTCCCTTCTTGATATTTTTTCGCTCTCTTTCTCTGTCCACTTTCTCACCAGTTTTTCCCCAACCCCAGCACACGGTAGCAAACTAGATGCCAGCTTCTCGTTAACACTCCCCGCTTTCCTTCTCATCTTTCTCTTCTGCGTCGTTCTTTTCTGGAGCAGCAGCAGCACACCTGGAATGGCTTGTCGTGGGACATCGTCCTCATCACCAATCTTTGAAGACCGTGTCACAGATAACCTTCGGTACTAATATAACCTTCGCTACTTCTTTGCGATTATCAATAAATTCCCGCGACTTATGTATCGCCCCTATACCCTCCCCACCAAAAAAAAAAAAAAAAAAAAAAATCAAGGTATTCAAGGAATAAAGCGGACCTGAATTGAACAACCTCGGAGAGCCGCGAATTGGTCTCCAACCGATCAACAGCACGTACGCTGGTCAACCGATCAACAGCACGACTTGCCGAAGGGGCCTAAAACCTTATTGTTCAAGCTTTCGTTGGATCATTTTCGGGGAACTTAACGTCGGTTCTTGGAATCTTTGCGGGGATTGCGTCCCGTGTCTCATATTTCGGCATTGGTGACAACCTTCCCGGTTACGCCGAAAGGTATGAGGGGCATTCTTCTTAAAAGCGGAACACAGCCCTATTACCTGGACTGAATAGTAATGTTTAGCTTCTGCGAAAGTTATGCACTGTTGAGTTTTGAGTGTGCATATCATTCATAGTTGGCCAAACTATCTCTTTTCAATGAATCTTCCCTGTTTCCCTACAACATTAATAATTCATTGGCTAGAACCACAGAATATCTAGGCGTTCACCTCACACCTCAACCTTCCTTGGTCGATTATATAACCACCATTTCTGCAAGTGCTTCAAGATCACTATAGGGTTCCTTCGCCGCAACCTTCAATGCACCGCCCATCACGCACGTAAACAAGCCTATCAAACTTTCGTCAGACTGCACTCGCAATACGCTTCCTTCATCGGATCACCTCATCAGAATTGCTTAATAGACCAGTTGGAAGCAGTCCAGACCAGAGCTTGTTTTATCACGCGCTATAGTAATAAGTTCAATGTAACTCTGTTGAAATGCGATATTTCACTTTATCCACTAAAAACTCGTCGGGATATAGCCCTTTTATCTGCTCTTCATAAAAACGTTCATGCTACTCGGTCACCCCTAGTACAGTTACAACGTCCCCGATATATTCGCACAGATTACATATGTGCATTTACAGTCGTATTTACGGCACTTTTAACTCTTCACCGCCACGGGTTATCCGCCTATGGAACGATCTTCCGAACAGCATCGCTTAGCAGCGCAATCCCGATACCTTTCTCGAGTACCTGGCCAAGCACTTCAATCATTTCGCTCAAACCCTCCGTTCATGCGTTCTGCTTTTCTTTCATTTTTTTTTTCTGTTTCTCCTTTAGTTTTTCTGTCTAGAGGCTGCTCTTATCGATTTTGGTATGCGCTACTATCTAGCGTATACCGGAAATCTGAGTTTTTTGCATAGCGCCTGGCTTTCCACCGATGTAACACCTTGTTCATTGACCGCATTACATTTGTATTTCACCCCCGCTTATAAAGTCTGTACCTGTGTTGATTTTCGAGTGTGAAACTAATTCGCTTCCCTAATTAGTTCTTGTTTCTTTTAATTTGATATTTCGCCCCCTTCCACAACGCCTCTGTTGAGGCCAGTAAGGTATGTATAAATAAATAAATAGATAAATAAATAAATAAATAAATAAATAAATAAATCCTCCTCTCCTTGGGAAGCGGGATGCGTGGTGTGGAACGAGCAGGAACGAGGGCCCGCGGTTGGCGCAATGGGTTTTCGTCAAGCGCTTCCCAGGAGCCATTTCACGGCCCATCTCTCGAACTATCTTTGTCATTCCATTGACATCTGCCCAGGTATATTATTAATATCAATAATCTTATTTAAACGTTCCCAGCAACAACCGCGAGGTCTTGGTGCTGGAACACGTAAGGGAATGGCGATATTATAAATGAAATCGAGACAATATGCACAAGTACAAATAAATATTAAAGAAAGAGAAAAGCTTAAAGGGCCCATGACACCAAAATTTCAAACCCGATATGTTTGTGTTGTTTGGTTGTCGAACATCTGAAGGCACTTGTGGCCAAGTATTAACGGCGAACGTTGTCGTTAAGATATTTTAATATGTATTTAAAGTGACCATAAATGCTCATCTGGGTTTTCGGCACCTCGCGACATCGTCACTAGTATGACGTAGATTGTGGGCCATCTGTGACGTTTCACTTTCGTAAGTTGATATCGTGACGTCATAGGGAGACACGGGCGCGCCGCGCTATGGCCTCCGAGCGTGGCCTCCAAGATCGGCTCTCGCAGCCGATCGCGGAGGCCACGCCAAAAGCCGTATTTTTCTGCTTCCTCTCCGTGTTGGTCCCTCAAGCGTACATTGTACACACGCTATGATGCAAAGCGAGTGTGGCGAGCTGGTCTGGCGCTCTCGCTCTCCGCAACGTCACCGAATCTTGAGCTCAAGTGATCAGTGCATGCGCTCACTTCCGACAGCCGCCACGCTTGCCCGGTGGCGCTAGTTTCTTGCAGTTTTTGGCGCGCGTTTCGAAGCTTCATTAAAACTGAACAAAATTAACGATGCTGTGACTAATTAGACTTCTAGCTGGAGAATTTGCCACTCCATGCCGTGATTACAAGACACTGTTCTACTCATTAGAACATAAAAGTATCCAACAAAAAAATAGCTGTCATGGGCCCTTTAAAATATGTTCACGGCAGGGCAGAACCAATAGTAGACTCAGAGAGAAAGACTCAGAACATACACATACAGGCAAAAATAGAGGGAAATAATGCAAGAAAACAACACAGAAAGGTCGGAACTACAAGACAACCTACACAACAAGAAAAATAGAGGTAGAAAAGTGATAAAGACACTTCACACCAAGGCTTCATGGAACATTGAGTTCACATCGAGAAAAATAAACGTACAATGGACGATATTATTTTAAAACAGTGGACATCTCAAATGAAAACAATGATAGGGAGTCTTGAAGGATATCAAGGATTAGAAAATAGGTATTATAGATATTCTGTTCTCTGGATGGTCGAGTGTTGGCATAGATGGGCGGGTACGTGAAAAGGCCTTTGCTCTCTACTTATCTTGCGCGGTATTCTAAAATTAATGCACTGGAGCAGTTCAGGGCATGTTATAGTGCCGTGCAAATGTTTAAAAAGAAATAGATCAGCACGATTTCAGCGGTAGTGAAGAGATGGCAGTGACAATAACTTTTAAAGGGCCCATGACAGCTATTTTTTTGTTGGATACTTTTATGTTCTAATGAGTAGAACAGTGTCTTGTAATCACGGCATGGAGTGGCAAATTCTCCAGCTAGAAGTCTAATTAGTCACAGCATCGTTAATTTTGTTCAGTTTTAATGAAGCTTCGAAACGCGCGCCAAAAACTGCAAGAAACTAGCGCCACCGGGCAAGCGTGGCGGCTGTCGGAAGTGAGCGCATGCACTGATCACTTGAGCTCAAGATTCGGTGACGTTGCGGAGAGCGAGAGCGCCAGACCAGCTCGCCACACTCGCTTTGCATCATAGCGTGTGTACAATGTACGCTTGAGGGACCAACACGGAGAGGAAGCAGAAAAATACGGCTTTTGGCGTGGCCTCCGCGATCGGCTGCGAGAGCCGATCTTGGAGGCCACGCTCGGAGGCCATAGCGCGGCGCGCCCGTGTCTCCCTATGACGTCACGATATCAACTTACGAAAGTGAAACGTCACAGATGGCCCACAATCTACGTCATACTAGTGACGATGTCGCGAGGTGCCGAAAACCCAGATGAGCATTTATGGTCACTTTAAATACATATTAAAATATCTTAACGACAACGTTCGCCGTTAATACTTGGCCACAAGTGCCTTCAGATGTTCGACAACCAAACAACACAAACATATCGGGTTTGAAATTTTGGTGTCATGGGCCCTTTAACACTGTTTGTGCAAGATGCAGAACCCGTTCGAGAAAAGCGATGGTTGTATATTCTTAGGAATTTTCTCTGGACCCGCCCGATGGCGTTACTGCTGGACTCTAGGGATTCCATTCCATATCGCAGAAGCATATTCAAGTTGGGGTAGACATATCGCAGTGTACAATTTAAAGAAGGGTATTGAAGAGTTGAATTCTCTCGATCGACAGCCTGCAAACAGAGACGAGGGATCGAAGACCTCGCACTGCAACGCGCTTAGTGTGAGCAGAAAAGTGTAAAGTTGTGTCAAAGAGAACACCTAGGCCATTTACCTTATACACCTTGCATAGCGCTACAGAATTAGCAGAATATGCAAATGATACGCACGCAGTTTTGCGAGAGAAGGTCATGACTTTTGTCTTATTGGTATTTAATGAGAGGTAATTGTTGTTGCACCATTCTGAAAACGAA
Source organism: Hyalomma asiaticum (assembly GCA_013339685.2). Classification (NCBI taxonomy): domain Eukaryota; kingdom Metazoa; phylum Arthropoda; class Arachnida; order Ixodida; family Ixodidae; genus Hyalomma; species Hyalomma asiaticum. Next base: position 114,318,384 of record CM023486.1, read on the forward strand.
AGCAAATCTGACTGCAGAATGTGACAGTCGTTGATACTATGAATTTCCTTAAATATCTTCATGTCATCTGCGTAAACAAGGAAAGAAGAATTTCGAATGGCGGAAGAGACGTCGTTCACAAAAATTAGAAAGAGGAGTGGGCCTAATATTGACCCTTGACGTACCCCGCTGGTTTCCTTGTATAAAAATGACGTCTGTCCATTTATGGCAACATAGCACGACCTATCAACAAGATATATCTGTGGATGAGGTCGACAACTGAGAAGTCCACGTCAAAGTGACCAAGTTTACCCAAAAGCAGTGAGTGGCTGAGTACATCGAAAGCCTTACTGCGGTCACAGTATATATGTCAACCTGCCCTCTCTCAGGTATTGGTGTAGAAATATGTGTCATGAAAGTAGCAACATTTGTGACAGTCGAGCGACCAGAGATAAACCCATGTTGATTTGGAATCGGTGAGTTTTTTACTCTAGATGACAATGTCTTATTAAGGGCAAGCTCAAAAACCTTTGACGTGGCATAGAGTAGAGAAATAGGACGATCATTCGAGACGTCAGTTTTGCAGCCAGACTTAAACACAGGGAAAACACGAGCACTTTTTCACATGCTAGGGAAAGTGGAAGTGTTCAGACATTTACTAAACACAGATGTTAGTACAGGGACAAACACAGCGCCATAAGCTTTTAGAATGGCGGAGGGGATGCCATCAGGGCCACAGGATAAGGATGGCTTCAAGCGCCTGAGGCGTTAACTGATGAACTCTTCGTCAAGTCAGACAGTACTAGTTGTAGGAACTGTGCTGCACAGTTCAGTGCTACATGTGTTGGAATGTGAGGCTGGTATAAGGAACATAAATGTGCTGCATAACAGTCAGCGACTGATTCAACTTCTGTTCCGCTTGAGTTCAGTAGTCTCACGCAGTCTTCTCGTCTTCCACTGCGTTGATGCATATATTTCCAAAACTCCGCCGGCCTGTCAGAGGCGCTTTTTTCTAAGAAATCCATGTATGAAATGTGATCGCGTATGTAAGGGCGATCACATAATAATAATAATAATAATAATAATAATAATAGCTGATGACGGGGCTTTGCGTGCGCGCCGTGGTGGAGGACCCCAAAAATTCTGACCACTTGGGGTGACGCACTGAGAAAACACCGCGCATAAACCTGTGCCGCTAAAATAGGACCGCCGCGGCCGGGATCGCGCCCGCATCCAGGCATCTCTATAGACGAGTGCCGTTTGTCGTGTTCGTAGCGCTACAGGTGTCTCGGTATTGAGCTGTGCGGACATGCGAGCGTCATCCGCGAGTGACGTAACGGCAGCCTTCTTCATCGCGACGGGGGCCAAGGTCGCGAGCCGAGGAGAGGAGGCCGCCGACGCGTTCGTCGCCTATAAAAGCTTAGCGTCCGGCGCGAGCGGGTGCACTGCCGTTTGAAGCCGGGGTGTTCGCTCGAGGACCCCTCTCCACGAGACCGGCGACGAGGAAGACAGGCCCCGCAATGGCCAGCGCAGGGCTCCGGCCCGCGCTCCGGCTCGGACTATTGCTGCTGCTCTGCTGCTGCCGCCACCACGCGCACGCCGAAGGTAGGGGCTCAGCGCCGCGTGTGGTGCGACAGTTGTGTTCACGAGGGATTGGCGATAAGCGGCCACCCCGATCCCACCATCCGGCGTGACCTGGAAGTGAAAAGGCTCGTATCACTTAGCACGATTAGATCGGGTCGGTATATAGTGCCACACTACGTGCAGGTGTGTTAGCTGAGGATGGCCACCCTACAGTCGGGGAGAGAAAGATAAAACGAGAAAGGTAATAAGAAGAAGCAGCAGTTAAAGTGAACACGAAGAGCAACGCTCGCTAGTGTTCCTAAAGCCTTATCACCTTCAAGTGCAGTGACCGCCGCAGTGGATAGCACGAGGCTACGTCAATGTCGACCTCTTTCGTGGTTCTGGTATCGCGTGTGGCAAGTTCCGTCGACGTTCCGTTTGTATATGCAAGTGTTTATTCATTGTAGTCAAGGCACATACATTGGCTACGGGCCTGTGGTATCGTTTACAAACAACAGCTTTACGTGACCGACTTGTCATTAGTGGGTAAAAAGTAGGGAATAGGAGAACGCGGGCCTACAGCATTGAAGTGCACTGCCCAAGAAGATGCACGAATATGGCTTCTAGCAATGCCACGCACTTCTACCTGTGTCGTGCCCCTGAGTGTCTGTCTTTTTTTTTTTTTTCTATAGCAGTAAGGATCCGTTCGAACCGCGATTTACTTGACGAGGTTCAGTATCGACTAGCTAACAGCCTGACTTTTTCGTGTTCGCTCCGGGCTGCTTCAGGAAATAAATCCTCTGTACCAACCGCTCGTTGATGGCTATGCGCAGCAGTCATCAATTCATTATAAATTAGAGTTGTTTAAGAATGCTTTGAATATGTGTAATGATTTACGGTAATCTGTTTTACATGTGTTCTTTAAGGTGATTCGTCCACGTTATATAAAGGAGTAGAGAAAGGATATTTTTTGACGATTTTATAATCACGAGCATCAACATTTTACAAATGCTGTAGTCGGTTGGTGCTTCCTTTTCCTCGCGGAAAAAAAAAAGTGAAGCCGCTGAAAGTCTGACCATTGACCTCTGTATTGTGCATAGTTATTGGATTTATGCTTAATAAGGCGAGCTGCTAATTGGGCCATGTAGCAGTGGCCTCAAACACGCGGCCCGCCGACCTTTTGCTGTCGGCGCGTCGTAGCACTCGCGTCATTTCCCCGCCTACTGCGATTATTAACGCTTTTTTAGGGTAAGCCACGCAGGCACGACTGGTCTCGAGCTTGTCTTTTGTAAGGCGCCCCATTCGGTCATCATGTGTTGAAACAGAACCGTGGAACAAAAACTCTATATTTCAGAATATGCGTCCAGGTTAGTCATTTTCGAGAACTGCGTAGGCTTCTCGAATGTTGACGCCAAACTCCCTTAAAATCGTTGAAATGCCAACGTTAGGTTGCATCCCTGTCAAGCTCTAGATCAGGCGAGTTTAGGCTGGCATAGGTTTCCTGGTGTGCGGAATCTCATCCAGTAGGTGAAACATGAAACGAGAACGGTTGTTCTACTAAGAATGTCATCGAAGACTTTTATGCATTTTACGAGAGACACGATCTTGTAACGCATGAGCGCGAGGTCGCAGGCGTGATTGCCACCCGCAGCGGCCGCATTTTGGTGTGAATTAATAGCAATGACGTAATAGCAAACGCGCTGTTGTCACGATGGTTCGCCTCGTTGAATCTCTAAAAAGCTTTTCGTTACTGTTAGCTGAAAATCCCTTCGTTCACACATGTCATACTGGCGTCATCCACTGCTCGAACGCGCTGTGAAAATTTCAAGACTGAGCCAGCAACGGCGACAGCACTGTCTTAATTGAGGGACGGGAGTGAATCTTACTTATGGGCTTTCGTACAAAGGCAACGGCGGCAATCGATTCCCGTTGCATACGGGCCGAGTGCGAAAGACGGCGTAAGGGCGGCCTCCTCGAAGCAGGAAAAGCACCGCGTGGTCATCGTGCGCCCACTGAGAGTGTCCTCGTTGCTACGCGCTTTGTACCAACAAGGCAGCCTGCCTTGCCCTTTTTACTCTGGCCCACAACATCTCGCGTTCCATAACTGAATATGCGTCCCGTGGGCGCGATCAGCCCGCGAGATGAGAGTGCGCGGCGAAACATGGCCGTCCGCACCCGAGGACAGCCGGTTGCCACTGTCTTTGAGGAGCCAGTGAAAAAAATAACCGCGCAGAAGATGTCATCGAATCATCCCTGGCACGTCGTCGGTGTTGCCGTGGGCGGCGTATAGGTTGGAGTCCTTGTTCAGCGCGCGCTTGGTGCCAGAATGCAGGCGGCACATTGCAGGTCCTGCGGATTCCCGCAAAGTGGAGTGATTAGAGGGAGGCATTGGCGGTCATTCACCTGCACAAAGCTACGAGGAAATTTGTGCGGGTTTCTCAGAATGGAAAGCTTCTGTGTTGACGAAAAATTTGTCCCTTGGTCCGGGGATCGAACATGGGACGGACGATCGACTGTCCGGGGCGGTTGCTTACCAACTACCGTGCGCAGGGCAGTCCATTGGACAAGAGACGATTTTTTCGTCAACACAGAAACTTTCCTTTCTGAGAAACTCGCACCGATTCCCTCGTAGCTTTGTGCTACAAACGGGTGAACGAACGCCAACGTTTCGTGATGCAGGCGATGGCACTCCACTCGTCCTGCGCATCGACTGTGCCGCCGCGGAGGTCGGACGTGCCTCTCGTTTTGCAGACTTAGTTTGGTTCTTCTGCTGACAGAAATGTAACGGCAGAAGTGCAGGCTTCTTTTTTCTTCTTTTTGTTACTCTGAAAACGACAGATCCGATTGTGAAAATATTTTACGTGTGCCCGCGCACGAAGATTCTAATGCACGGTTGTGTCCTGGGCGCGCGATCAAGTGCTTTCATCGCTCGTTTTGCGGGACCTCAGGAGATCGTACAATAGTACACATATAGTGCTCCGTAACCTCGCAAACGTCCAAAAAAAAAAAATATCCCACTAATGTGCCCTGCCAAATCTGGTCCAAGTCTCGCACTATGAAATGTCACATAACAAGTACCAACTAGCCCAAGAAAAAGTTATCGTGCATACTGCCGATTACTTGCGACCTCTCGCACACGCAGGCGCCGTCGGAATAGGGCAGCGTATAACTCCCAAATTGAGCGTCGATGTGGTTGCAAGGAAGTGGGGCGCTTTACATGCAAATACGAAGTGGGCTCGGTCTTTCACGTGACTTCGTTTTGCCGGGACTTGCAGCGTAGAAAGTGCGCAGCATATAAATGGTCGACGCATGTGAAGCGGTAGGAAACTGTTAAACATTGTGTACTTTGGGGAGCCTCCACGGCGAAGGTCGACATTATACGCTGATTGAATCTGCTGCAGTTTTTAGAGCGAAGCTCTCGAGCGCCCCATCCACCTATGTCGCGCAGCGGAGAATGAAGCACGGTGACAGAGAGGAAGGACGAAATTAGGTGAAGGTGCAGCGGAAGCAAGAGGAGGACAGCGGAGGAACAGAGAAGCGACTCGGGAAACAGAGCGCGCAGCTTGGACGCACGTTAACAAGTGACGACACTTGTTACGGTTACGGACAGGCAGCGTTGCCTGTCCGCCATTGGCATAACCCCCCCCCCCACCGAAGGTAGCGAAGGTAGCGGCAGTTGCGCTCTCACCACTCAGTTTCGGTTTTCTGGGCGGAATAAGTGGGATTTCACAAATCTCTAGAAATTAGCAGCATCCGGCCCTTTCGCAAATCGATACGGATCCCGTGAATAAATAACTTTCATTCCTCAATTAGGTTTGAGCGTCTAGCTGTTCTGGTTTAAAATATCATTAGCCTAATTTTGTTAACACTGTTCAAATTATCGCTCTTTTACAGTGCGTGACACCGTGAGCAAAGCACACCTGCAAAAAGTGCCCAAATATCCGCGTCCCCGTATTTACAATGCCCACGGGCACATTTTCTGAAACGCGGACGTGCGTGCCCCTCTCAAGCTCTTTGTTTCATATATCGCCAGAATTAAAATGCATAGGTAGCTGCGCTCAAAGGCTGCATCGCGGGATGTCGTAATCGTCTGACATTCTCTTACGCACGCGACTCGTCTGGGTAACAACACTTCCGCGGTAATTGTGGCCTCTCGTTGGCATAGTGAAGTTACGAACTTCCACGAGTTCGCTTAAGCAAGGGCGGACAAATGTATAACGAATAATTATTCTTCGCAGATCAATTAGTATACATATGCGTCGTACAGTTTCTTCTTCTTTCGGCAAATGGTCATTCTCTCATAGAAAAGATTGCAACGCGGACACTGGTCTTTGCATGTCGACTTGCTGGTAACGAGACCGCCCTAGTCATCGAGTGTTATACAAAGTGCAATGCTGGCTCTATTTCCGAAGGACGCCCATTCCGATGCCGCCTTGTACTTATACCGAGCGCACAGGCGTAAATCATGGGATGCTGAAGGTGGTCTTGACCCCACTGTAATCAAGACCGGGAGGTGGGAGACCTTTCAAACGACGCATTTGAATTGCTTGACAGCATAGTATATTGCACTCTCTATAAAACGAATCTGAAGCTCTTCCGAACAGGGAATTGTAAAGATAATTTGAATCGGCTTTTAAATTCCAATGCGCGCAAATATATACACACGCCGCGAATGTTCGGTGATGCTGGACTGTAGCGCAATGCAATTACGTGAGGGGTGATCCACTACTCGTTTTTATTGTAAGCAGCATGATTAAAAATGGTTAATTTATTAAAGATAAAGCCTCTATGCAGACGAAATGGCCGTCTAGGCAAGATGTGTGTCCCCGCTTGTAATATTTCTCGACGATTTGTGCCACTGTATACGGCAAACGCGTTGTTCTTAGGTGTGCGCGAATCAGCCGTCTCATCATGGCGCACGCACTTCGGATGTTTGATGGTAGTTTGGTTAGTGACGTAGAGTATTCATTTAATGCTAGCAATGGCTAGAGAACGCCACCTTTCTCCGAGCATCGTTAAGCTGTACGAACGAAGACTTGACTTAGCAGTTCGCTATACCGAACGTGTAAGCATTCGCTGGCATCGATCAGCTGTAATAACAATGCGCAATATATCATTTTCAGCATAGTTTCCTCAGAACTTTTGTGGTTCTGCACAGGAAGTTTCACGGACGCTTTACTGTCACGAGTTTACTAGACGAATTAATGCTCTCAGAAAAGTAAAACTCGCAGCTCCAAGCTTGTTGGGTGACTTCGATACAATGTGCCATTAAAACGGGCTACTTGGCCGCATGTTCGTCGCGTGCAGACTTCTTTCTCTCGGGCTTCCACACTGTGTTTTACAAATCACCGGGGGAAGAAGCGAACGCAAGCAATCGCTCGTCTCTCTCGCTCGCCGAAACGAAAAGAAAGAAAGCAGCAGAACTGGAAGACACTGAGTCAAACGGCGCAAAGTGATCGGTCTATAGCCATTGCAGAACCACGACGCGGCATCAGGGTTTTCTTGCGAATCGCGCGAGCGGCTGCTCAGTCGGGTCAGGTCAGGGAGGTCAGAGGTGGGCATTGATTGAGCGTAGGCCCGGCTGGCGATGTTCCCACGGCGGGTAAAACGAGTGTGTGAGTAACCGACAGGACGCGCGAATCGGCGTTATTTTACCGTTTCTCCGCAATTATATCGGGAGGTGGGTGCGTCTGACAATGAGGGCGGATCGTTGATAGAGGAGCGCGTTAATTGCGGCTGCGGCGCCTCGCCGTCTGAGGCGTCAATGGGCGCTAAGCGACACCGCTGCCTTCTGTTTCTGTTCACGACCATCAGGATTGGTTTGTGGGGTTTAACTTCCCAAAACCAGCTCTGATTATGAGAGACGCCGTAGTGTAGGTCTGAGGAAATTATGACCACCTGGGGTTCTTTAACGTGCGCTGCCATCGCACAGGGCCTCAACATTTCGCCTCCGTGGAAATGCAGTCGCCGCGGCCGGGATTCGATCCCACGACCTTCGGATCAGCAGCCGAGTACCGTAACCACTAGACCACCGTGGCGGGGCGACCATCGCGTCGGCAAGACCTGCTATCTGACGTCGTGTTAGCTATTCGTACGTCAATTTTGTGTTTGCACTTGTTTCGTAGCCTTAGTGTACCCCTTCAGTTGATATACGGCGTTTGCGTTGTCCATCTTCTATTCTGTCTGCGGGATTAAATTAATCCCGTACCAACTATATCTCAACTTTCTGTCGTTCTAAGCTCGATTATGCATTGGTTTATGTACGGACGGCTTGCCACGTGCGAACATGAGAGAAGTGAAAACAACCAGAGGGCAAATCGGTGACTTAGCGTTATCGTTTCTGGGGCAACATTTTCTTAGGGGCAAACGCCTGCGTCTGTACACCGTAAGTTGGGGGAAATAAAATGCCACAGGCTGACTGGAGATCATACGGCACACTTTGTAACAGGTCACTCCAGCATCGTTCAAGTCGGTTATTCCTCTAGTATAGACTAGGAGAGCGTTTTCCTTTTCCCCCAATTTGTGAAAACTGTTTGTCTGCATCATTTTATTTATTTATTTATTTATTTATTTATTTATTTATTTATTTATTTATTTATTTATTGACGCCTCACAGCATTGCAAGAACAGTAGCGGAGGGACCCGAAATAGACAAATTTAGGGTTGTTGAAGGTACTCTTAAAGCGAATATGGAACATTTAATATCCCATCCGTAACATGGTCGCTGTGCCAAAACATCATCATTCCAGCTGCGGCGCGTCTTTCATCAGGGATCCCGCATTTCATTTCATTTCACGTGGGGTCCCTTGTGGTTCCAAATATTCAGCGCTACTTTTTAGACGCAGGCAGTACATATGTGACCGACTAGCCCCACAACGTGTTTTGTTAAGTCCCTTGTGGTGTTTCATTATGAAACTCCACACGCCGTTCATGGCGCGTTGTACCAAAAGGATGTATTTTTGACAGTTTTGCAACAGTACCGGTGGAAGCACATATTACGACGCGCGAAGGCCCCCTCGCCTATAAATTCCTCCTTAGCGGAACCCTGGCGAGAGCTCTTTTGTTCTCACGCTCTGCGGCTCGCTTGTGTAGGCAATCTTCGGCGCTGTACGTTTCGCAGGACTCTCTGCGTGCTTCATCTCCATTGCTGCCGCTTTATTCGCGAACTACTGCGGTGGCCTATGAGACTGGCGCAACCTGAGTCCTTGACAAGGGCGCGCCGATTTTATTGTGCTTACCTCTGTGCCCGAAGTTCGATTTCGCATGATAAAACACTCGGTTCACCTACACGGCCGCCGCGTGTCCGCGCGGACTTTCGCGACGGCGAACTCGCCGCAGCCGGTGGCATGGTCGCGTCCGCGTATACAACCGCGTGTGTGCGTACGCCACACGACGAGCGAGAGTCGCACGTGACGTCATCGAAGCCCGCGTTCCCGTCTAAGTCTCTCGTTCATAACGGCCAGGCTCGGCGAGAAGAACAAGTGCGGTGCGGGGTGTCGATAGCGAGCGCACAGTTAAACGTAGTAGACGTTGCCTCCGCATAGCGTCACTCACATGTTAGGAAAATTTAATTTAACAATTGAACTGCTCACAGGATAAGGACCGGGGGAGAGCGAGATAATTGAGAGAAACTATTCGCATATGTGCACAAAGGTCTCGCAAATTTCGATGCGGCCTCCTCGCGGCAGCCGTTGTCGGTATAGCGCGGCTGTCCGTGGCGAAACGGGAGTGAAAGAGTAGAAAAAAGCAGGGCTCCGGAAATTTTCACCACCAGGGATGCGCACTAACAACGCACAGCACATGGACCTCTTACGATTTTGTGTTCACAAGGGAACGCGGTTCAATGCGATCAGTGGGACGTGAAAGTGGGAAGGAGAGGCCACCTGTTCGAGGAACTCGCTTCAACGAGCGTGTATGATACGTATGAGTGTGGTACATCGGTTTTTCTTGTATAACAGAAATATTACCTGCAAGTCATCAATTTTGATATCGTTTTTCGTTGCTGAAATACAGTTTTAAACAGTTCACAATTGCCTTCCTCGATAGTTAGCGATTCTAAGCAATGTTTATGAAAGCACTGATCGTTTTCGTGAAATTCCGCTTTCTCGAGTGACCTTTTCATTTAAATAAAATAGCATCATAAAATTCGATGTGCAGTAGTTGCTGAAAAAAAGACTTTTTATTTTCCCTCAGATTCAGATCGGGACTACTGAGCTAAAGTTCTCTCTTATTTTATTTAATTTTTGCATACTGTAGCCTATAATGAGCTAGCTGTAGAAGGATTGGCGATGACGTAACATGTCGACCACCTATCGATCAACGACAGAGAACGAATTTTTTCGGATAATGCATTACGGTGCTCAACCGTTGAGGGGAAACAGCTATATCTGTACGGGTCAGTTCTGGACTGCAACGGCAAAGGACTTAGTGAGATCTACGGGTCGAGTTGACGTTGGAGAAGCTCAGAGAAAAGTAAGTAATCCCTACTGCAGCGATGGTAGATAAAGCGAACAGCTTTCTTTTGTACGGACTTAATCTCGTTGATATCTTATTTTTTTTTTCTTTAAGAAATTGGTTCCTAGTATGCATGCTATTTCATTATAATTCGATGCTAGCGACGCACTTTACGGGATTGGGCGGATTAGGGCGTTGTATGCTGACGGCTCGTCTTCCCGAGTAGCCACAGGAAGAGCGTGCTTAAGAAAAGAGTATTCTTTAATGGTTTAGTACAAACTACATCAATGCGCGTTCCCGATGATTATGAATGGACGCCGAAATACTTTTATATGGGGACGCTTTTACCAGAAAGAAATTAGCCCGCCACGGTGGTCTAGTGGCTATGGTACTCGGCTGCTGATCCGAAGGTCGCGGGATCGAATCCCGGCCGCGGCGGCTGCATTTCGATGGAGGCGAAATGTTGAGGCCCGTGTGCTGTGCGATGTCAGTGCACGTTAAAGAACCCCAGGTGGTCAAAATTTCCGGAGCCCTCCACTACGGCGTCTCTCATAATCAGAGCTGGTTTTGGGACGTTAAACCCCACATATCAATCAATCAATCAATCAGAAAGAAATTATTCAAGAGTAAGAGAGCCCTGAAGGAGTTAAACGTATAGTGAACGTCATTCAAGCAGTTTTTGGCGAAATTATACTCATATGCCAGGTGTTGCACCAAAAGCAACCTTGGTTTGATTCCACGTGACACTACTCTCTGTTGTCGATGTTTCGAGTGCCAAATCGCGGCCAGTGAAGCTGCAGTTTTGTGCTGTGTCCGCACCGTGAGATCTTCGGTGAACACGGCAGCGCTACGTCTTCAAATATTATGGGAAACCTTGACCTAAGTGAATTTTATTGCTTTCATCAACACAACTGCATGGTTGAAATATGCGCTGTTTTCTAATGATACATTGCACGCTGAGGGCAATCCAGGGTTGTCTAGCTCTTCCTACTTACAACTCATGTTTTCTTTCGTGACGTGGCCTTATCTGAGGTTATCTGATAAAAGCACACGTAAGCGCACCTTTTCAAAGACGGATACGAGATACAGGCGTCCTTTCAAGGAATCCTTACTTGCAGCGTCAATTGTTAAGAATACACGTAACAACAATCCAGTTGAGTTATACATCAAGTAGATGCTTGTGAACGGCACAGATGTTCCGTCTTGGCAGTTCGTTGCCGTCCAGTGGTAACGCGAGATTTTTTTTTTTTTTTTTTTTGCGAATACCCCAACTGGTCGACACCGCTCCCTGTATTGTGGAGCCACGTTTGAGTTGTGTTAGCCGGATTGGGTCCCGCTAGCTAGCTCGCTCGCGTACTCAGCCACTCCATCCTCGACGTCCACATTGTCGGTGCTAGTGCCACTACCTCGATCACGACTACGTGGCTGGGTTGAGTTGTGATTGCCGAGGCTGTACCAGCGGTCCTGTCAGTCGACATGATGGGAAGGCTGGCAGGATGTCCGCGTCCGTGGTGTGCTTGGGATGCACCGCGTATACCTCCGTCGATGACGTTACGGGGAGATGTCGGAATATACAGTGTTCCCACTAAACCAGTGATCGGGGCCACGACAAGAAGGCGAAGAAAGGCAGGCTCGTCCCCTTCCTCAACGTACACAAGATAAGCGGCGCACAGCATTATATGTTTAGCTCGATCTATGTGGTTTAAGAAGCATGGGCAGCTTCCATAGTTGTGAGCCACAATTTTTTATGAGACTTCGCTCGGAATGTTGTGAATCTAAATCTCGCCTCGAAACTGATTTAGCGAAACGCGAAGTTGCATGCAGGCATTTTGTCGCTCTCTCGTGACAGCGCATTAAAATAGCGAGTTCGATTCCTTAAGGGAAAGCATATGTGCTCCACCTCCTCTGGCGAGGCCAAGCTAACCTCAGCCACTGGAGACCATGCTTCCATTTCGATGAGCTTGGCGCTGCACGGCAGATGTGATCCGCACCGTTACGTGCTCCTGAATGCGGATCGTTAGAAGACGTCCTTGACTCGGCGAATTGGAACACGCTGATTAGGTCCGAGCAGCATTCGAAACCGCCGACTCTAAAAAAAAAAAATCTTAAAAAAGCTAGTAAAAGTGCCGCGGAGCCACCTCATAGAGCACGCTCCGCGGCCGATCTTCATTGGTAGTCCAGTGGTATATTGCCTGTCGTCCAGAGCTGGCCGCCTGTGCCGGCTGGCGAGGTCCAAAGCGTGCGAAGAAGCACCGGAAAGCGGACAGAAAGGACCGTTACTTACACAGCCCGCTGACTGGTCAGACCGCTTCCTTCGCTCATCGAGACCTTCGTGCGGTGCCGGCGGCCAGTGGCGACATTGAGGAGCGAGCCAGCGGACACTGCTCAGTGGTCGCGTGGTAATGGAAAAGCTATAATTCTTGCGACGTGCGCGCCTCTCTCGCGGAGGTCAGATAAAGCCGCCGACGCGCTAATCCCGCTTCAACCAAGCCGGAACGAAACCTGCGACACTGCGGGCAACATCAGTGTGCGATTTCAATCTGCACATATTTTCCTTTCATGTTCTATGGGCTCCTGTAGGACCGGACTTTCGAATATACGTGGTTTTTCTTTTTTTTCGTTTGCTTCCTCTAAACTTGCTGCGTGGGGGCCGCCTTCTCGACTTCTTGGGACGTGACACGAAAGTCTGGCACTCAGTGCCTGAACTTCGGCCGTTGAACATTCTTGCGAGTTTTCTAGGTATCAGTATAACGTCCACAGGTGAAAAGAAAAAGAATCTATCGTCTCGATGTACTACGCAGGAAGGTGCTGCGCCTCGCATGAGCAGCGTTCACTCGGCGAACGTCGCTGGCTGTTTTCTTACGTGTGCGTGCATGTCAACTGATCTTTTCATCGTGCACATTGCAGAAATAGCACCACTACACTATGCGCCGGGCCGCTTAAGATATCGGCACTTTTAAACTCGGAGGCTGCCAGACCGTTTCTATGAAAAAATAAAAATAAAAAATAGGGCTCTCCCTGGTGCTGAAGGCCTAAATCTATAGATGACGCGCTTCAAGACTATAAAAGCGATTTTCATTTCTTTGATCAATCAATTGAAGTTTGAGAATACTAGTAAATGGCAACCAGTAGGCTAGCAAGTGGAAGCGCGAGGGATCGAAAACTCGAGTCACAAGGGCACAAATCTGGTAAATTAGTTCTGTGGAATTTCGCAAGGTGGATTAACAAATATGAGAGGGAAAATTAGCATCCACCCGCTTCTAGCACGAAGCTACAAGGAAATCCATATGATTTCCCGGAAATGAAAGCTTTTACAAAAGAAAAAAAAAAGCTGGCAAGAAAAATGCGTCCTGGTTCCGGATTCGAACCCGGAACCAGGACGCACCCTATACGCACCACTACCGCCATTCTCGAACAATAATTTTCGCGTGCACTGTCACATTTCGGTACTCTTCTCTATCACCAATAATAGCTCACTGGAAAAAAACTGAAGACTTTCCCCAGCGCCCGGAAGAAAATCTTGCGAACTATGAGACAGAGTGAAAAGCCTCTGGCAGGTTCCTTTAGATAAATTTGTACAAATAATCTTGCCATTATGTTTATTATTCTAACCTTTTCCGGACTTCGTGTGTGCAGTATCTTTAAAAAAATGCTCCCGGGCCTGCGCAGAGGACGCAGCACAGTGGCAGTGTAAGCTAGATTTTGCTGCGTGCTCTCTGATTCTATACGCTTTCAGTCTCACCTTATTCCTGCCCCCTGGTTTTTCTTTATTTTTCTTCCTTATCTTATCTTTTCCCCCTCGGTCTCCTTCATGAAAGCACAGCCGGCGGCTGGCGAGATACAATGAATACGAAACGCTCAGCCGTGTAATACACGAAGGGCGCTGTTCTTATTCGCGCATGTCTGTGTTTCTATCTTCTCGCGGCGGCAGCAGCATCACACGTCTCTGTATGATTGCCATTTAAACCCTAAAGCGCTTATGACGAGTTGAACTCGTCATGGGCAGTCGCCACTTTTTTGCTTATGACGAGCTGTGGTCTTCATGGGTCTTCTGCCATGTTCCGAGGTGTAGTTGCCAAGCCGACGTTATATAATGGTGGTTTTCTACTTAAAAACAGATGGCACTACGGGTTCCATTATGAGTGTTTTATCTGCCAGAAAATTGTTTTTTAAAATATCTTTTTCTGTTTTGAGCATGCTACTTAAACACTAATTCCGTTCAAAAAAGAAAATGGTAATTTCGAACCATAATATTTGTTCTATTTATTGGGCCCTGAAGGGGCTAAACTTTCAGACATCGGCAGTCATATCGATGCTCGCAATTGTAGGGCGCGTGTGTAATAATTAAACAAGCGCTCAGGCAAAATGTTCAATCACTCGTGAAAGCGACTCGCCCTTTCTCACACTTAGCACACTTCACCGCATAACACAATAGTACCACGGCAAAGCTGACTTTCAGTGCTGTTGCGTTTAAAAGGACAATAAGGTTTTCTCGTATCGGTAAGTCACCTTCTCACACTGTCAAGGGCACTACTGTCGCGCGGAGAAGAGGCTTGGTGAGCCAGAAAGTGAGCAAAAAGAAATAAATACCCGTGTAAATGCCTGCTCGGACGTTCAATAGGCGCGACTTCGCAATCGTCATCTTCTAAGGCCTACGTAATTATTTATTGGTAAAACAGCTGTAAATTCCGTTACAGGAACACAGAGATTCAACACGCCGTGTTTCAAATAATTCGACTGGGCCAATCTGTCGGGAATACGAAAGGAAAAAAGAAAAGAATACGGTTCGTGAAGTCATCTCTTCAAACTTTCGGCGCGGAATTCAATGATGAAACTTTGACCTTGACTTTATCTTTTTGTGTGGAACATAAAATTACGAAATGAGCAACAGTACAGTCCCCGAGCAATAACTTTTCACAGTAAACTACTTTGGTGTTTTACTTTAGTGTCTCTTCAAAGCACGCCTTGATGTGACCGTGCAAATGAGAGGCGGCCTCCAGGCTCCGGTGACGAGGGACATCAGAGAAGCTTTTATTCTACATCAGAGGGCCCTGACGCACCACCACCCGTGGGCCAGAAGTCGGAAAAGCCAACAACGCCGAGCACTCCCGACACCCTCCTTTTTATAGCTTGTCGGGAACGCGCCACCTGTCCCGCGTCCGTCGCTGGACGCAGACTGCGTCCGACAGCAACGCGATGAGCGCTCCAAGCAACGCACAGGAGAGCGTTCGCGCCCATGCGGAACGCCGACGGCGCAAGACCGGGACGCCGCCGTGCGTCCCTTGCCGGTTATAACAGCCCGTCCACCGCCCGAAGAGGTCACGTAAGGGCTGCAGTGGCGCTGCTCCCTGAAGTGACCGTTGTGCGTTCTCGTAGGCGTCACACTGATGATCCACCACACCACACGTAAGCACGCACACCACACCACAGAGAAGCACGCACATCCCATCTTACGGTGGCACACCTTGGCTTACGACGATTCCGCACAACACCACCCACTCGGTCTCACGGGAGCATCCACAACTGCAAGTCCCGCTCGCCACTACCCATTGGCCCCTTGGTTGAAGGTGGCACGAAGCGCTGCACAGACCGCAGTGTCTAGTTCGTGAAGTTCCTCTTGCCATAATGTAGACCGTGTAGGCCTAGCTGTGCTCCTCTCCTGCCTGACTTTAGCGGGGAAGTGTGCTCTCATACCGGACACCCACACTGAGAACACCCAGCTCTCCCGAGATTCACCAGGTGCATTTACTGCAAGGCTCCTTACTTAAAGACAGAAGTCTGCACGATGGTGATGGCCAAGCAAACTCTAAGCAAAACAATAATAAAAACCTACGCACACACACACAAAGCTAAATAGCTGCACTTCAGCCCACCATAAGACTAAAAAAATATTTCACTTTACTGCGTTTCCTTTAGCTGGTATCTTTGGAAATCCTCTGCTGAAGCCATCGGCGTTAGCGTTCTCTTCCTTTGCGGTATTTGATCTCAAATCTGTGCTCCTGTAACGCTAAACTCCACCGCAACAGCCTTCCATTTCTCGACGACATGCTACGCAGCCATGTCAAGGGACAATGATCTGTCTGGACCACGATGTGGGATCCATTCAGGTAGCATTGTAGTTTCTGTATTGCCCAAACGAGGCGGGCACACTCTTTTTCGGATGCACTGTAGGCCTGCTCACGAATTTTGAGTTTTCTGCTCACAAATTCCACGGGGTGTTCGTTTCCATCAGCGTCGTTTTGATTAAGCACGTCTCCCGTTCCCCTATCGCTAGCATCACACTGCAGTACAAACGGGCGATCAAAATCAGGCGCCTTCAACACAGGCCGACCGGCATTGACTTCGCTCAGTTGAATAGCCTCGGGAAACTTTATGGCTGGAAAGACCATTGTCAAAAGGTACTTATAGCCTGACTTAATCACGGGGAGAGGCCCTACTACATCTACGGGAAGTTTGAAAGGCTCTGTGATTAGCGGCACCAACTCTATGGGTGCTTTCCGCATTAGAGTATCCTCGTCGACATTGAGGAGATCAAGTGAAATTTCAGAATGTGGTAGCACGATACGGGGAAATGCCGGTTCCACTACGTCGCGTGCAGGCTCTTTTGCTGATAACGGTATAGGAGCGTCTGTAGCGCTACTATCGCCCAGTGTCACTGGTGCTACATACCTACTTCCGTCCTCACCCGCACTAGTGGATGCTTGCTCACAGGGATCCACTGCTCGTGGCTGCTCGCCTTCGCCAGCCCTCTCAGCGGCGAGCTCGCGTGCCTTGGAACGGGTAATGGCCTGTACTACGAATTCCCCGAAGCTGAGACCTCTCTTTTTCAGAAGCATATCAGACTTGTTCGAAAAAAGGTACGGGTACTGTTTCGGTAGATTCGGAGATACTGCCGCCTCAGTCTCCAGTACTCCAAACGGACCCTCAATCGTGACCTTCGCGATAGGCAGGCAAATGCTGTTCTTCTGTGCTACCTGCCTTATCCACGCACACTCACCCGTGAAATGTGTAGCTTCCACGTAATCGGGATGAACAATGTCCATTGTCGCCCCAGAGTCACGAAGGACCTTGCAATCTTTGCCGTTTACGACTAAGTCTCGAAGGTACGGTCTCAAGAGCTGCATATTTTCATCGTCACTACCCGTAACTGAAAATACTGGTTTCGGTTTCCTACAACCAGCCGCTATGTGTCCTGGCTCTTGGCACCGGAAACACAGCAGTGGCTTTTTCGATTCAAAGTTCTTTTCTTTCTCCGAGTTTTCCTTTGCTTCGTTCTCGGTTGCATTCTTTACGGTGAAGGGGCCTTTACGTTCAGGGCGATCTTTTAGCGGCTGTTTGCTAAATGGGCGAACACGGGCTTTCTCTGACTGGCGACGGACTGTGTACTCATCAGCTAGCTCAGCCGCACGTTCAATGTTTCTCTCCCCTGGTCTATCCTGAATCCATAGCCGCATTTCCTCATCTATGGACCCATAAAACTGTTCAAGGCAGATCAAATCCACGACCTTGTCCCGATCCTCGTAGACGCCCTCTCCCTTCAGCCACTCTACCAAGTCGGCCTTCATGTTGAACGCGAACTCCTGAAATGTTTCGCTCGTAGTCTTTTGAGTGTCCCTAAACCGGCGGCGAAACGCTTCTGCAGACAGCCGGAATTTCTTTAGGAGCGCCGCTTTGATCTTGTTGTAATCATCTGCGTCTGTTTCTGGCAAACGCGCAAGAGTGTCCGCTGCCTCGCAGGGCAACACCGTTAGGAGCTTTTGAGGCCATGTGGCACGATCAAATCCTACCCTCGCGCAAGTTCGTTCGAAATTTACGAGGAACAATGCAACGTCCTCACTCATCTTGTAAGGCTGCAAGAGGTCCCTCATGCTCAGTCGTGCGTCTGCCTGAATCTCTGCCTTTTCTTCTCTCACACTACTAGCGCATTTCGCCTCGACAATCTGAAGCTGAAGCCGCAAGCGCTCAATCTCCCTTATTTGGATTTCCGCTTCTTCTTTACGCCTGACAGTCTCTCTCTCTTTGTCTTCGCTTTCCCTTTTCATCCTTTCCTGAATAAGCTCCCAGCACTCGGACAGCTCCTCCTCATCGGCGCCGGAATCCTCAAGGGCCTGTATTAAAAGAGGCTTCCTACGTAACGTCGCTACCTCGATCCCCATCTCCTCGCACAGCATCACTAAATCCGGTTTCCTCAGTTTGCTCAAATCCATGGCCACCCTGTGCAGACTTCCGTAGCTCAAGCTGCCGTGAAGGTACCCTAATAAACACCAACCTTCACAAAGCAGCAACCAATCTACCCCTTTGGATAAACGTTACCACCTATCCAAAACACCTGGTAGAACCCCTACGGAAAGCGAGCACTCACCAGCGCCGGTAACTGGAAAGAGCAGAACTATCCCGCCGCTGCCAACCAGTTGATGTGACCGTGCAAATGAGAGGCGGCCTCCAGGCTCCGGTGACGAGGGACATCAGAGAAGCTTTTATTCTACATCAGAGGGCCCTGACGCACCACCACCCGTGGGCCAGAAGTCGGAAAAGCCAACAACGCCGAGCACTCCCGACACCCTCCTTTTTATAGCTTGTCGGGAACGCGCCACCTGTCCCGCGTCCGTCGCTGGACGCAGACTGCGTCCGACAGCAACGCGATGAGCGCTCCAAGCAACGCACAGGAGAGCGTTCGCGCCCATGCGGAACGCCGACGGCGCAAGACCGGGACGCCGCCGTGCGTCCCTTGCCGGTGGTGGTGGTGGTGAAAAACATTTTTTGCTATTTACAGAGAGGTTGTATGGCAAACCAGCCCATGGGCGAGCCTGCCTACACTACTGGGTGGAGTCCCTAGTCAGGCACCCCATTGGTCGACGCCGCTGTCCTGACACGCTGGACCATGGCTTGTTGGGCCGGAAGGTCCAGGCAGCCGAGCAGGGCCGCCTCCCAGTCCTCTCGGGTTGGGTTTAGGTTGGGGGTTATAGAAGGATTGAGCTGGCATGCCCATACCATGTGGTAGGTGTCAGCGACCTCCCCACAGTACAGGCAGAGGCCAGAAAAGGAAGGGTCAAAATGTTTAAGCACTGCCGGGCACAGAAGCGTGTTTGTGAAAAGGCGCAGAAGAATTCGCTCGTCCGCCTTCTTCAACCCTTTGCAGGGCGCAGGAAAGCGGCGGTGGGAGTCCCGATAATGGGCACTTATATCTTTAAAGGTGAGTAGAGGAGAATTTTCGTCTGGATCGGTAATGTCATCGGTGGGCGAGGCAGTGGCCCGGGGAATGAGTGCGCGGGCAGCAGCGTGAGCTGCCTCATTGCCTGGTAGGCCCTGATGACCGGGAGTCCAGATTAGCGAGCGGGAAGAGGGGTAACCTACCCGCGGACAGGATCGAAGAATTTTGGCCGCTAGGGGTGAAATCCGTCCCAGTTCGAAATTGCGACAGGCTACTCTGGAGTCTGATATGATGATTCTCGAATTGTCATGCGAGATGGCTAGGGCTATGGCCACCTCTTCAGCATGGGTGGAGTTGTGTGCACGGAAGGAGAGGCCATCCACCTGCCTGTCTTGGTGGACAACGGCGGCCGTATACCAAACTCCGTGATAAGGGCCGGCGACGTCAGTATAAAAGACGTTTTTTTTGGAGCCATAGAGGCGCCGAAGAGCAAGAGCCCGTGCCTCGCGGCGCCCGGTGTGTGACTCATGAGACATATTGGTAGGGAGGGGTCGAACATGGATGGCGTATTTCCAGTGTTCGGGCACTCGTTCCCGCTCCTGTGCGTGGAATTCATGCCTGATATGCAGGCGATCTAGGAGTCGTCTGCCTGACGGTGTCTGTGCCAGGCGGGTGTATTGGTTTGTTAAGTGGGCCTCCCGAAGCTCCCGGTAAGTGTTGACTACCCCCAAAGCAAGAAGTCTCGCATTAGAGGTAGAAATAGGGAGATCTAGGGCACGCTTGATGATTTTGCGGAGGGTCGCCTCCAAGAAATCTTCATCGTGTTTCCGTAAGTGCAGGTACGGAGTTGCATACAAGATGCGACTCGTGACAAAAGCATGTGCGAGACGAAGCGCATCCCTGCTTTTGAGACCCCCCCGCTTGTTCGAGACCCGACGGACCATACGGCCCACCTGTTCTCCAACCTTACGGAGTTTGTTAAGCGTTGTCTCTGCTCTGCGGTTTTTATGAATGTGGAGACCAAGGACACGGATCTCCTGGGCCTCGTTAATAGGTCCACTTTTTAAAGAAATTTTGATGGACGAAGTGCACTTCGCCGTGGGCCGAATGTGCACGAATTGTGACTTCTGTGGGGAACACTGGAGGCCGCAGTATGCCGCATATTCGTCCACTATATGGGCTGCGGTTTGCAGGCTGTCCTCCATGTTGCCCAGGTTTCCCTCTGTGGCCCACAGGGTGATGTCGTCGGCATAAAGCGCATGCTTTATCCCGTCGACAGCAACCAGTTGGGCCGGGAGCTGTACCATAGCTAAGTTGAAGAGCAGGGGAGACAACACAGCGCCCTGTGGTGTGCCCCGCGTGCCGAGTTTGTAAGGGCCGTATTCCTGATCTTGTATGCGAATGTACGCAGTTCTGTCAGCGAGAAAGTTTCGGACGTAGTTGAAAGTGCGCTCGCCACAGTTAGTGGCACTGAGATGAGCTAAAATGACTTCG
This sequence comes from Hyalomma asiaticum, assembly GCA_013339685.2. Taxonomy (NCBI): domain Eukaryota; kingdom Metazoa; phylum Arthropoda; class Arachnida; order Ixodida; family Ixodidae; genus Hyalomma; species Hyalomma asiaticum. The sequence goes on from CM023486.1 coordinate 114,339,025, forward strand.
TGCTTGACGTTATCAAAGGCTCCCTTAAGGTCAAGCGCTAGAATGATTTTGTCATTTCGGGGATGTTCTACGGGAGTGAGGACTTCATGGTGTAGTTGTAGGAGTATGTCCTGCGCAGATTTCTGAGGTCTAAATCCGTACATGGAGTCGGCGAAAGTATGACGCGCTTCCAAGAAGGAGGAGAGACGATCCCTGACCATGGTTTCCATTAGCTTCCCCGTGCAGGAAGTAAGAGAAATTGGCCTAAGGTTGTCAGTATTAATGGGTTTTCCTGCCTTTGGTATGAAGGTTACTAGAGACGTTTTCCAATCCAGCGGGAGGGGTATTTTTCCGGACCAGATGGCATTGATGTATTCTAAAAGCGAGTTGTGCGCATGATCGGGTAGGTTTGCTAGAAGTTTGACTGAGACTTTGTCTCTCCCGGGTGCTGTGCCCCGCCTCATTTTGGCAAGAGCCGCACGGAGGTCATGCAGCTGGTCATGCAGCGGTTATAACAGCCTTCATTCATGTTAGTGTTTATGTGCTTGAAGCAATTAAGTGTTGTTCATAAGTGATCCTTTTAAGGCGAAAGCCTCGTGCTTCTCTACTTGTAGGGTCAACTTGAAGAAGTTGAACGAACGATTGGAAAATATCGTACGAAAATATATACGCAGAATAACTTAAGACATCATTACAGCCCTGTGATCCACGGATATGTAATTAATGCGGAATATAAATCGTAATACGTTATCATAATAGTCATTGAAATATATATGACAATCAGCATGAGAAAGCAGAAAAATGGGCGGAAAGCCACGAAGTTCCCAAGAAACGAGAATTCATGGTCGTTGCGAACCCAGGCATCGATCGCTAATTACGAGAGGAATGCAAATGGTCAACCATGGTCATTCTTGTCGTTAAATTTTCTGTGATAATGAGCATAAAAATTGAACAAATTCGTCAAAAAGCCCCGAGCGCACAAGAATCAATAATTAATTGTTGTAATGGGTACAAATAAGGTTATGATGGTAACGATATGATAGTAGAATATAGTAACGAACGATGCGATGACCGTCACTTATAAGGAATGAAAATGACTCGGCGAAAGAAGGAGTAACACTCCAAGAATGATGGAACAACCTCGGAAGCGTGTTCTAAGTTGAACACAAAAGGTTGGCTGAGGAAGTCAGTTATGAGGATGGCTCGACAAAAATTACAATGAATTAGTGAAATGAATGGCTCTCACGAAAGTGATGGAATGACGTCGGTAGTAAGGGTAGTAAGGGTAGTCTTATTCATGAACATCACTCATCAAAAATGACAATGATTGAGTGAAAAACGTTTGACGCTGGAACGTCGATAGAATGGGTTCGGGCGTCGGTGCTCAGTCGACGAAATACCGATGGATAGTGGTGGAAGTCAGTCACGAGCGTGACTCAGCAAAAATGACAGCGAAAAACATTGGCACGAACACCGATGGGATGTGTTCCGACGACGGCACTCAGCAGACGAAGCACTAAAGGATGGTGGTAGAAGTCGGTCCTGAAGAAAAAAGAAAAAAAAAAAAGACTTAATCTCGCAAACAGATGGAATGAGTTTGTACCCCTTTCAGTCGAATAGATTGTGTATTCGAACCCCTAGGCCGCGGGTTCGACTACCAAAGGTCTTAGCTTTCGCTTTTATGTATCTCACCCATAGCTACTATCATCACCGACATATTTTGGTTAAGTTTCCGTCATGATGCCAGAACTGCCTTTGTTTTGCGATTACAGTCACGCTCGTACGAGTCACATGCTGATCCCCGCTTTTTTAATCACAACGTCCTTTTTTTTCTATTCGGTGCATCCTGGAAAAGTTGAGTCATTTGCACCCAAATACGCACTTGCCAACTCTCCAAATTTCTGACCAGTTCTCCCGAATGCAACGCCAGTACCATACATCAGCCGATAAACAGCCCTGGAAAGGGACAGCGGTTCCAAAAACTCTCTGCATTTGAGGAACCCCAACAGCTTGCCACGGGACCGTACGCTCTACCCGCTGATATAAAGGGAAGGAAAACCGCCGCGTCTGAGTGCGGCCTTTATTATGATGGCGAAGCCTCTACATGTCACAAGCTAAGCTGACAGTGGCAGATGGAATGTGCTTAAAAAAAAGACTTATGGCGTTTTTCACTGGCAGATTCGGAGCAGGTTTTTTGCTCCGCCACGACGAATCCGTGTTCCACTGGTCGAGCGGGAGTGGGCTGGTGCGTTTCACTCAAACAGCGCCAGAGCGCTTTCACTTGCTCCCGCGCCGAGGCACGGATTCGGGCGGGCCGCGTCCTCGCGTCACTTCCGTCTCATCTGTCAAAATGGCTGCGTTCACTGCGGCTGTGGAGCTAGAGTGTACAAAAAAGTGGAGCTCGCGTTTAGCGACGACAGCAGAACAAACAGAAGCTCTTCCAGCTCAGAAGACAGTGATTACGCCGTGCTGTACGTGTGACGTCGCGCGGCTTACCACAGTTTGTTTCTCTCCGCCGCGCTCGAATAGGTCTGGCGTAGGCTGTATTTGCCGGTACGGCGTGCAATATTGACAGCGATTTGCTTGTGAAATGAAATAGCTTACAAGTGAGTGTAAGTATGTTTAAAATGAGCACCGGTTTTCAAAACACTCGATAGACCTGAAGCCGCGGTACGAAAGGTAAACAGCGGCCGTTTCACCGATGCGGCTCGCTTCGTTTCCGTCGTTGCGCTCCACATGCAGTGATGTTTGCATCTGTTAGGCGGTAGCTAAGGGTTCCTGTGAATTTTTACGCCTGGGCGAGTCATCCTTGTTTCAACTAAGCACTCGCAGGAACACCATACTGCGGTGCACCCAAAGCTAGCTTTGCTTTCGTACAAACTTGCTATGTGGTGAAGCGTGCGGAGTGTTGGAAGGGGCGACTCGTTTTTGAGGGCTATATCGAATTTGCTTCTGCGCGTGTATGATTATTACACGTGCATGCTGAAGTTGCGAACCCAGGCATGATCACCAGCGTCTGAATGTTTCACTGTCGATCATTCGGAGCCGTGCACGATGTCAGTGGCGTCCCAAGAACCGCGGAATGAAGACGAGCGCGATTTTTAAACATGGCCGATACCCCTGTCACAGGAATCGGTATAACACGAAATGTGCCTGCACAGAAGCAGTTGAATGGTTATTGTATATCAAGCTGAATTTGGTCGTTGCTATCGGTGTTTCACTGATATGACACCGTGGATGAACCCACGTTCACGCATCGCCTCCATAACATCAATGACCGTGACCAACCCCATGTGGTAACTGAACTAGTTTACGTAATAACAGTAAATAGCAAATGAGGCGCGACAGAGGCATCAGTTATGTTTACTTGTGCCACAGTGACCCGTCACCACGCTCGAAGAGTAGTCGGTGCTCTACCACTGCGCTATCGGCGCATGCTGTACATATAGTGGGGTCCTTGTAGAGTAAAAGACGCTTCTTTCTGACTCAGATACTGGGGACACGGCTAACGCCTGCTGTACGAACGCAGCTTATATTCTGCGTTTCTTTCCTTCGAGGCGCTCGTCCGGCTTCAAGGCGCACTTTGGAACGGGCGTGGAACGCTGCCGCCACCCAGGAGAGCCGAAGTGAAGCTGTCCACTCTCCTGAATGGCGTTCTAGGCAAAGCTGCACGAGACTAAGAGCGACCGAAACATCGTGCAATGTTAGCGGTGTAACAACGCTTCATGCTGGCTACCCTCTGCGGTCGAGCAAAACTGGTGCTTCCGTGTACCTAGAAATGCTCTAGCGGTGTCGCCAAAGCGGCCAAATGTAAACCAACTCGCGCGTTGCGTCAGGATATCAATGCCTCATTTCTGGGTGCGTTCGATATTTCGTGTGTGGCCTACTTTGTTGCGTTTCTTCTGGACTAGTCTCCTACCACATTCTCTCACCATAAATGGTACTCTTTCTTTCTTCTTGTTCAACCTGTTAACTGTTATAATTGTATCGATTATGGTGAAATAAACCAAATCTCAAACCGTGAGAAATTTTGAGGAGTGTCAGCAGTCTCACCTGTGGTCAGTTTTGATCACGAGGAGGTCTTGGTTTGGATGAATCGTCTTTCCTTTGTTTCGTTTCAGTTCTTTGGCAGTCTCAGTACGCGATATCCACGCATTTAATTTGACCTGCATAAGTGTAGGAGGGAGCTCGAAATGGATCCACTTCCGTGGCAGCGCCATTGCAGTCTTGCTGCAAGTGCGATCAAGCTAGGTCAATAATTCGACGGGCTCTTCTCGATCATTATCTTCCGTCGCCTTCCGAAAAACAACGCTATGAGAGCATGGTATCCCCTATTCCTCAATCCGGATAGATCTACTTATTAAGTGTTTGCGTGTCGAGTAAATGAAGCGGCCTTCGCTGTAAACTCGGTAGGTTGTCAGTGCATTTATGAACACCGAATTCTGACGTGTTGAAGCATGTCAGAAATAGGTTGACTTGAAGGACCGCCAGTAGAGTTACTATGACGTACCGGCGCTCGTACAGCGACTAGTGACAACACGTGCGCTGGGTTTATAACCAAAGAACACGACCTTGCGCACGAGGTTCCACTTCTGGCGGGCTCCACCGCACAAAAGAAATTCCATATCTGTAACACATGCTTTGGCGCATAACAAAAACACACTGCAGTGAAGGTGCTATAAAAAAATCTTATGTTGCTGCGCCCTTGAGAGGTCATATGCCGCGCCCACCTGGGACCCTTACTCTGCACACATACATGCACCACGTTGGAATCTGGTCAGAAAGAAGAACACAGCTACGAGCGAACACGAACAAACAATCGCGCGAGGAGAAGTGGACCGCGGCAAAGCCCTCGATGTAACAGTGCATTGAATTGAGGGGTCATGCGGGCCATGCAGAAAAATTAGAACGCAAGGTGAGCGCCAGAACAGTGGCAGCGCGGATTTTGTTTGCGCTCCAAATATATTCACTGCCGCACAGCCGTGTGGTGTGGAGAAAACTGAGTGTCGTGCTGTGAAGCGTACGACCAGCACTAAACCGTTCGTTGCCTGAAAGAATGTCGCCACCTAGTCACATATATACGGGCTTCACAGGAAGGAGTTGCTGAAGATTGCATGATAGGCAAACCTTTACGGTTTCGGGGTAGCCTTACTGCGAGCAGTCAGCGAAGTCCCAACACGGCGTCATAAGCTGGCTCCGTCGCAACGCTCGGTCGCGTGGCGGCTAGGTTAAAACAAGCAGGAACGTTAAAACAAAGTTCACTCCACTGTATAGCCGTGCCCCACAGACTGAGCACGGAGTGATTTGTTTAGTCATGCGTGCATACTCCCTTAATGACACCCCACTGATTCGCGTTAAAAGTATAAGTACCTCGGTGTTCAAATAACAGATGATCTGTCCTGGAAAGTCCATATTGAATATATCACTAATGATGCCAACCGCATGCTTGGTTTCATCCGTCGTAAATTTTCCCTTGACTCTGTCCATTTAAACCTTCTGCTGTATAAAGCCTTAGTACGTTCCAAGGGTGAATACGCTGCGGCAGTATGGGATCCATCCACTAACTCTCTCACTGCATTGCTCGAATCATTTCAGAACCATTCTGCTAGATACATAATGTCTAATTAATCTCGTCATGCCAGGGCCTCAGGAATGAAAAGAACACTTAATCTTCCAGATCTCTGCATACCACGTAGCATTTCTCGCCTGTGTACATTTCACAAAATATATTATACTGGTAACAACACCGTAAAGCAATCCCTGTTTTCTTCTATGGCGTACTTATCATCCCGCAGAGATCATCACCTAAAGGTACATATTCCACAGTGTCATACAAACGAATACTTAAATTCCTTCGTCCCAAAAACTGCATCGGACTGGAATCACCTGCCCTCTCTGTCGTCGTCATCAAGGATACTGCTAAATTCAAAGATGCTGTTGCTAGTCCCCTGCTGCAACCTTTACTACGTTTTACGTGTTTTTCCCACTCTCTCTGTAACGCCTAACCGGCCCTGAGAGTAATAAAGCGAAAAAAAAAAAACGTTAACCTCGTGTAAATATTTTCGCTCTATGACGAGCTGAAGAGAACTCATTCCTTAGAAAGTGCCCACCTCCACTGGCGCTTCCCCGCCCTTGTTTGCTTTTCAAAGAGGCATGCCTACTCGCCGTGGTAGCTTTTATCAGGTAAGCTGTCGCACTGCTGAGCTCTAGGAGGCGGGTTTGATTCCCGGTCACGGAGACCGCATTTCAATGGGGGCGAAATTCATGCGCCCACAGCCCGGGAGGTCAACATCATTCTGGAGGACTGCCTTAGGGCGTGCCCCATAATTATATCGTCGTTTTGGTTCATAAAACTCGATGAATGATTATTCACAAGGGTTGAGGCTTGTTCTTGTTGGAGCACAAAGACAAGGGAGAAGACGAAACACTGCGCAGGCGTGCCTGCGCAGTGTTTCGTCTTCGGCGTGCCTGCGTGCGCCCACTAATTCAATACGTCTCGCATGCTAGTGCACGTGGAGCAGATGGCCAGGCTAGGTAGTACATCTGCCTCGGCATTTTCTAGGGACTTGCACCAAAAAGCGGTCTGGCAACGTGAGCATGTTTCCGTCGGTTTTCAGTCGCTCCGGGCAAAGCACGCCTCGATCGCGCGCGGAGGCGGACGAGCGCATCCTCCGCCGCCGCGCTCGTGTGAACAGTGGCAGAAGCGAGATAAGAAAGAATATAAGACACGTTCGTACGGCTTAGAGCGTGTGCGCCGAATCGCTGCCTGAATGGATGCACCTGTTAGACACATGTGTTTGTGTTTGCCTAATTTTTGAGTATGTAGACATTCTCTCCCTGTAATATTTCACTTTTTATTTCCATATAATAAAGAAAAAGAAGCCGATAGCGCAGTCGTAGAACACCGACCACCTTTAGCCGTGGAGCGGGGTCTGTGAGTTCGACTCCCAGCGCATGAGCGGAAATTTTTCTGCGTGTTTTTTTTTTGTTGTTGTTGTTCTTACATGTATGTTTTACTGCTTCACTTCCGTTACGGAAGTGCGAGGTGGGGTCGTAATGGACCCCGGCATAAAACACGTTTCGTGTTAAAAAAGGTCGTTTTATAATGTGTCCCCTCACCCTTCGAGAATCGCCCTATTTTTTCGCAAGTGAGCAAGTATGTATTATCTTAGTAAATAAAATAATGCAACATATTCTTGAGATCTTTGTTCCAGGGTCTGCGAGCGATCAGTTATAGGAATCTAAGGAAACTTAAATGTGTTTTTTAATATTCACTTTCCGATAAAGGCGACTATTCTCACAACTGCAAGTTCTAATCAATAATATATGTATCTGTGCTACGGCAACAATATTCGGGAGAACATTTTGCCACATTATGGTCTCACAGCCAACCTGGTTTCAAAAAGCTATACATTTTCTTAGGAAGAAAGTTCGCATATGTAGAAACCATTGAAAAAGGTCGCATAACTACCATTAAAAAGAATAATTTTATTCTTTCCACCAGCTTTAGACTTCCTTTTACGTACATCTTGCGCTAGAGAGCTTTTTGTTGTAGCATCAGTACTTCGCAATTTATGTTTTTGCGAAATCGCCAAAATGCCCGGTGCCGGAACCTCCAGAGTGGATTAGACTATCTTTATTATTTTTTTTTCTGGTATCGTGGTACAGAACGCGTCTTGGAAGCAGAAGGGCACCAAAAGTGCACTTCAGGAGGACCATTAAGGAAATGGACTTGGGTAGTCTATTAGCAGTTGTACGACGCGCGGTCGTCTGAAGAGCCTCCAGGTAGCGTCAGCGTGTGAGGCACTGTCTAGCGTTTGTGCCCAACAAGCAATCATGTTTTGCCCAGAAAGAGAAATTTTTCTCACAAATGTTTTTTGCTAGGTGAAGAATGGTTGAAGAAGCATGCGGTGATATTCCCTGCCATGATATTTCAAAATGAAAGAAAATCTTAGCAAGGCTCCTTTAAACTGCTACGCAGAGCAAGCCAGCGATGTCCTGGTCCGTGAGACAAGGGCTGCAGGTCCTTTTCGCGGACTCTACGAGTTCCTTCAGCAACGCGATTCCACCGTCTTCTGCAAGTACCTACGTAAAGCGGCGGTCGAGGATGTCCTCGCGTCCTTTGGTGAGTATCTGAATTATAGTAATCATTACCGCGAATGCTATAATAACGAACATGACCTATTTTCGCTTCGTATAAGCGCGGGACTAAATCAGGACGCACAGAGAACTGACAACACATAGAGCTAACTTCCAAAAAGAAATGTTTATTTCAGTTTTCAAGCAGTACTTACAGCCTCGCAAATTGAGTGACGTGAACATTTCATACAAATAAAACAAAAAAAAAGCAATGAAACATGGCAACAACAGCACAAAAACCCTTTCCTTTTGCGGTCTAATCTACTGAGCAAACATTTCATCTGGTGCAAAGGTAATGAGGTTCTTTCTCTGACAGTGCGATCGACGCCTTACTAACGCATGCGTGACCAGATTCTGACATGTTCCGTGCCTCAACAAACAACCGTGTCATTTCACACCTGTTCTTGTTTGAGACAACAGTACGACTGAGCTTTGGCTTGCAACTACATCTTCCATAATGCAAAGCGAGGAAACCATCAGTCGCCTTTTTATTCACTTTGTTATTGTGTTCACGTAACCTTTCGTTAACACATCTCTCGCTCCATTCTGTATATGTTTTACTACAGTGATAGGAATGCGATATACCGCAGAAGTTATGCAACCGAGGAGCTCCTTCTTTTGCAGTAGAGCTATAGTCTTGTCTGGCGTCTTCTTCTTGCACAGAGTTGGTAACTTATTAGAGATTGATAACACGACGCTTATGTTGCTCTTTTGCACAGTCTTTTTCAATCTATGCGAGATGTCCTTAACATATGGTATTACTGCAAAACTGCTGCTGTTATTGGGGCTTGGGCAGTCTGCTTGCTGGGAACATCTCAGTGCTTTCCTCAGCGACCCTTCGGCAACAGCCGTGATCACATGGATAGGACATCCAGAGTTATTCCATTGTTGAGTTTGTTCTGGTCAATATGTTGCGAAGCAAACATTGGAAAGAGTTAACAATTAGAACTTGAATGAATGCGGCTCCCTGGGACGCCGAGGCTTGCCCGGCAGATGCTTTAATGGGGCCCATCAACACTTTTGAACAGTCTGAAAACCGTGCAGGCTCCTGTGAATACGTGAGCGAAATACTATTGCGCTGCACGCACCAGGGAATTCGATTTCAAATATAGCTGGATCTCATTTCAGCAAATGACGCCAGAAGTAGCACTGTTCTAAAAAGAAAGATACATTCGGTTTTGTTGAACTCAAAACGAACAAATAAAGCCATACCGAGGACAATCACTTGTTTGTTGTGACGCCATATGAAGAGCAAGCAGGTGGTTTCCCGGCCGTATTTTGGGCACCGTCTTCAGACTATATGTTAAAAAAGAAAGGTGTGGCAGGGCTTCTTTAAAATGGCGCAGTATTGAGTCGCATGAGGCACATATTTGACGAGTTATATACGGGCCAGTGTCACCACACAGCCCCACTGAAGTGCACAATTTTCTCGCGCAGCTTCGATCACCATCATCGCTCCTAACGACCTGGCATTTGCGGCGCTGCCGCCCAGCGTCATCAAGATGCTGGAGACGGACAGCAGGTTCCTTAGGAAGTTTGTACTGCACCACATCGTCGGAGACTCGGTCCCCAGCCGCAGTTTGCGCGGCGACCTAGAGATCACCACGGCTGGCGGTGACAACATCCTCGTCAAGGTCTACGACAACGGAAGGGTTAGTCGGAACGGTCACGGAACATTGTCGTTGGATGGTAGAGGAGCCTCTAGAATTTTCTCGTTAACAAGTTTCTATTGTGCTCGTGTAACGCGACGAAGTTTATTTATGGCGGAATCGCGGCTTTGCACCCGCGTGACCACCGGTGCCCGACGGCTTAAATCCACCGACAAGGTAGTTTCTTTTTGTCAAGACTATTTCACGCGTGTTACTACCATTGTTATCATGAACGGAATCTACGCGGACTTCACATTCATTGGCAATCTCTGTACATTCGTTGTGTCGGAATTGCAGGCGAACGCACCTGCGTAAAGAGCGATCAGGCTGAAAATGCCGCGGGGACAGCTTCATTGTAGTTGCTATGCAAGTGACAGCCACGAAACACTAGTAGAACGTGAGGCACGCGGCCAATGTCAAGACGGTATGTACTCAGGTCAAGGCGACGAAGGCAAGTCATTTTGTAGGATCGTTGGCTCCACCTGCATACCTTGTTCAAGCACATAAACTAGTTGCTTTCGTCTTTTCCTTTTTTTAATGCATGCTAATACTTCTGTAGATCGCTTAATATCCCCGCGAAAAGTGAAGTGCCTGAAGAAAAAAAGCTAAATTCGTTTTTGGTTCAAGATGGCAGCGTGGCCGTCTCGAATACTTCCTTCGCTGTTCGCGCAGACAATCTCCATCGGAGGCGCCAACATCCTGGTCGGCGATGCCTCGTACGAGAACGTCCTCGTTCACATCGTGGACCGTGTGCTGTATCCCATTGCCGAGAGTATGCTCGCGCAGACCATCCAGGCAAAGTTTGGATACTTCTACCGCCTGCTCCAAAACAGTGGCCTCACCGGTGTCTTGAACAGTGAGTCGTCAGATTATTTATTTATTTATTTATTTATTTATTTATTTATTTATTTATTTATTTATCTATTTATTTATTACGTATATTTGAATTCTCGCATGCTTTATATAAAGGAGCGATTATCCCATACAGAAATGCGGCAGAAGATGTAACAGTACAATAGAAAAGCATTTTCATGATACTTTTCCATTTCATTTCCGTAGTGGCAGGATCGAAGAGGTGACTCCTTTAAATGCTAGTTTTGAGGATGAAAGAATCGGTACCCAGGCTCAGCAATATCGCATACGAGTGTTGAGAAGGAATCTCCGTTTCAACCTATTCCGTATATGGATCAATTGTTCAAATGAATTTGTCATACGCGGTGGGCTGAAGAGGCGGTTGCTTCGTCCACATATAGTAAGCATAGGCGAGCAAATTTGCAGCGTGAAAGTGGATGCGATAGGCTTAGCGTGTATTTTGTATGGGTGGCACAGGCTTAACTAATGCAGTTTCCACTATATGCGTGGCGCAACGACCCGATTTAAACAAGAAAATGAGCAGTGGCTGCAAGATGTCTTGCATATGATGGATTCCCTGGAGTAATCTACAAAATCCCGTGCAAGGACTGCAACTTCTGCTGTATTGGTGAAATGGGCAATTTCATTCGACGGTTGAAAGAGCACAAACGAGATGTGCAGAATCACCGTCATGTGTTTTGACGCACTTGCGGAGCATGTGCAAAAATGTTGCCACTGCGTCGCCTGGGAGAAGGCTAAGATCATAGCCAAAGAAACGTGACAGCGAGACGGCTACTCGAATCTGTACTAATACAACTGACACCAGACACCATTAACAGGACTGAGGAGAAACGTGCCCCGCCTCATTAGGTGCGTAGTGACACGCGCACTGATCACTTTCCCGTGATGCGCAGCGCAGGCCGCGCTTGTCTTGCATGTCGCTTCGGGATCCGTGTCTCTAGAAAGCTTGCATGCCCGGCGCGCACGTTTGAGGGCTTTCTCGAATCTCAGCGAGAACGCGCTATGACGTGTGCATAAAAGCCGATGCGTTTCGCTGCTAGTCAGTTTTACTGTTGACCCCGCTACCGTCTTGCTGTGTGATTCGCTTTGCTTTGCTGGGTACACTGTTCCCCGATACACAGTTCGACTGACAAACGCCTTGAGTTGAACTGCGTCCTTCATTGCCACGACCACGTGACAATATATGACTGGCCAACATTGTGAACATTACCTCCGATGCATTGTGAACTAGAAACCTGAACAGGTTTTGGAGCATCAAACAGTGGCTTTTTTTATTATTATTATTGGTCAGTGACCGTAACTTTTCTTGTGTACCATATCTTCTCAAGCTCACTGAAGACCACAGCAGACGCATAGTGATGGAAACGCGTGCTCAATATCGTTAAAAAGCGAAAAAAAAAAAAAAAAAGAGCCAGGCCTGCGCGGAACCGCAGGACAGTGGCAGCGTAAGCTAGAGGACCGATGTTCTTAGATGACATTTTAAACGCTTGGGGAAACTACTGCAACTAGAGGTGGTAGGTATCCCCTGCGCCATAACTCTCATCATTTCGCCAAGTAGGGAAGTACCCACTACGCCATAATTACTGCGGCATTATAACGTGCAAATCTGTATAACTGAACATCGTCGGGTTAGTGCCTGCAACACTACTGAACAAGAGAAAGCAAGATTTTATTTTCGCAGAACTTCTTCCTGCTGTAAAATTAAAATCTGCAATCATAAATGGCAGCGTGTCCTACTTTCGCAAATCAGACTGGGCGTTCACCGCTCAGTGCCACCGGTGCTGATACGAGGGCAGCCTGCTCCCGCCCTTATAGCTTGCGCGTTGGGGCGCACGCGTAAAAACAAAACCTATGGATGATTTAATAGCTGGAGATCCCACTGCTTAATGAAACTCGTTTGGTTTTGAGATTGCGAAGATGAATAATACCGTAAGTGTTGGCACATTGTCTGCTTGGCCTGCATATAAAAGGGACGTATAAACACTTTCACGACATTAAAAAAGAAAAAGAAGCAGCAGTTGGCAACAAGGCAGACGGACCGGTCAGGTCGACGTTACTCCGCCGGCCAATCACGGAAGCAAACAAAACTGACGTCATGCGACCTTTTTAAAATGGCATCATTTCAATTAAGAATTAGACGTTTTATGGTCCACTCTAACAAACAAGTTAAAACACATGTATCTACGCACTTATGATTTTATTTTCTCGTAGTTATCAGTCTTTTTTGCGTACATGGCAGGTTTTAAGTGCGAACTATTTTCAGCCACGCGGAGGAACGGTGACTGGCGGTAATGAGGACGTCTGATGGCCTTCACCGCAGGCTTCAATTGTGTCCGACCGTCACTCTACAACTTCTTTTTTTTTTTTTTTCAGGTGACCTGTACACTGTCCTCATACCAACTCAGGACGCTATCAACAATCTACCAGCAGAAACTTCGCAGAAGATTCTATCAAACAACGAGCTTCTAAAGCGTACGTAATAGTTTTTAGCAAGGTGATTAAGAAGTGCTGCCGTATAATGGTCGCCTTGTTTGACTGCATCTCTGAGTCTGCTAGCTTAGATTTTCCCTTGCTTTACGGTGCTAAGGTGGTGTTGTAGGTCATGTTAGATGTTCGTATACCGCGACTTGTGCACGGCCTGCAATTTAATATTTCTTTTCTTTGCAGGCGTCGTTTCTCATCACATTGTTCCCGGCCTACAGTTCAGCGCTATCCTTAAGGACGGAGCTACGCTTACACCGCTTGACGGCGAAGTTCTCCGTGTCACTACTCAAGCTGGTGAGATGTCTTGTCGATATTGAAGCACGTGCGACGTGCATTTCTCGCCTTGCCGCTGTAAAATAAATGTGTACAGGCGGGGTCGTAGCCACGAGGGGCGTGTCAGAACACCACCACCTAAATTTTCTCAGCGCTGCGTACACCCGCTCCCTCTTCTTGCGACGTACATTCCACCCCCTTCTTTCGGCGGCGAATAGGCCCACCCCTTCTGGCTACACCAGTGTACAATGCAAGAAAGAAAGGCGTTTCACTTATGAGCATGCCCGAAGTCACCCACTGCTACATCGTTCCAAGGGGCGGATCGCATTATTCATTACGCATGCCAAAAGAAGGCTGCCGTAACAAGAACAATTTATTTGTAACGAATATAGTTTACATAGCCACCCGTAAAATCAGACGAACAAGTAAATCAGTTCAACAAGGTGATGTGTTGGGCTAGTTGGTGCATGCATAGGATAACGAAAAATGTGGCGCATAACTAAAGCAGGATGTATAAAAAGTGCCAGGCCTGCGCGGAACCGCAGGACAGTGACAGCGTAAGCTGGAGGAGCGACCTTCCTAGAGGCCATTCTAAACGCTTGGGGAAACTAGTGCAAGTACACTAGTTTCCCACACTGAAGTACAGTGACGACGTATCACACTGAAGTACAGTGAAGTATTACACAAGTACGTATCACACTGAAGTACAGTGACGACACAGTGACCTCTCGAAAGCGTAATTTATATTGCTATATTAATTCAGTAGTCGACTGAACTGGAAAAAAAAAAAACATGTTGCGTACAGACGTGTGCGCATGGCGCCTGAAGGAGAAAAGTTCGGATTTTGGATTCGGAAAACACATAAAAAGCGCATCTATAGCCATTATACTTTCTAAGCATCAGCAGTACATTTTCATTGTAGAAAATTGTTTAGCTGCTTCTTTTATTGGAATGTTTCCGGCTTATTCCGGATAGAATGTCTTTGGAGTAGGGCCGAACAAATTCGCCTTTACGGGAGTGACAAAAGATGCAGAGGGGTTAGTCAGGAAAAGGTGGCTTGCGTGTAGGGTTCTCACGGCGCTAAAATGCTTGAAGGGTTCATTACCCCAGGCGATGCTAACCTAGCCTAGAATATTCATGACAATATTTGATCCGGAAGGCGCAAATCTGTGTTTGATGAATACGTGAATTTCTCGCTTTGCGCAGGACAACTCTTCATCGATGGCGTCCCGTTTGTCACCAAGGACGAGGGTGCCACCAATGGTGTCATTCACATTGTAAACCGGCTGCTAGTGCCACAGAGCGTGATCGAGGACTGTGGTTGCATCGCATCACATGGTGGAGGAGATGCCCTTCTCACTGGTGGAAAGATCGGCTTCCGGGTACCTACCGTCGTCGGCCAGCAGCTTCCGGGTCTCGTCCAGCATGTCGTGGTACCCGGAACACTGACGCAGACTACGCACATCGTCTCCCCGCCCAAGACAGTTGTCTTAGGTCAGCAGCAGCCAGGTGTCTTGGTTAGGCCGATAGCATCTGCAATGCTCTCCCCTAAAGTGCCGATCGTACCGTCCGCAACAGGGGTTCTCGTTCCTCCAGGACTGGGTACTGGCCAGGGCCATGAACCCAGTGCTGAAAAGTTGACTAGTGGTCCGCCCGTGTTGTCGCATTTACCTTCGTCTGCACAGCCTCTTATACCAGTGGCTACCCCCGCTGTGCCGTCGTTGTCTTTTAGTGTAGGCATCGTGCAAGCTGGCCAGCCAGCTTCCCTAGTGCCTGCATCAGACTTTATCAAACTACCTACTCCATCCGCTCTGTCAAAACTCTCGACTAGTTTACCGGGAACTCACCCTTTAAGTGCTAATGTCTCCAGAGCTGTTCCCGGCCTTTCTAACACGGAGTCGTCTCCATCGCGCACGTTCAATGACGCTGCATCACCTAGATTTACATATGAGCAAGGGAAGAAAATTTTACCGAGTGAGAGCAAAGGAAAGCCTTTGTCGAACCACTCAACGCAGTTGGTCTCGGTTCCTCCGCCCGAAGTCGTTCACAGGGTGCCCCCTACGCTTCATATTTTAAATCTGCCCCCACTTAAACCTGCACCGCCCATGTTACCAAAAGAGGGCACAGCCATTTTCCCAACATCCTTCCAACGCCTTAAACCTCTGAAGCACCATGCACCACAGAAAGACCACTTGCCTGGTTTGGTACAAAATTCTTTATCCGGCGTTTCAGGGATCGTGAAGTTTCCTGACAACTTCTTAAAGTTGAAGACACCGTTACAAGATCCCAGTGAGGCACCACCATTATCACCTATATTTAAGACATTCCCACCCTGTGATGACAACTCCTTTTACGATCTTATTCGTCAAGCACTTCCACCTGCACATCCTCTGAGAAAAGAGGATGTACGCACACGTGTGAATATAAGTCACGAACAAGCAAAAGTGCTTTCAGTACCACTCGAGACACCAAGGTTCCAAGGAAGTGCCTTTTTGGTTGGACCAGCCTCAGGCACATCGCGATCCAAACAACCACCACTTTCATCCGGTGTTCAGTACCCGTCACCAGGGACACCAGCCCCAATGCCATACACCCCCACAGACGATACACAGAGGCCACAAGACACTCTCTCGCCAAAGGCACCAGTACTGGGACCTTTTGGAACAAGAAAGACATCCAGCCAAGACTCTAAAGTGTCATCAAGCATCTCACCTAGCCCTGGTGGGTTCACATAAGACAAAAGTTAGAAACTTAACCCGCTATTCAACATATACGAGGGTGTTACCACGGTTGCCATGGTGCGAAAATTTCGTGATATGAAATTTTCATAACTTCCCCAAACGCATATGTGCCGTGGCTAGTCAGGCGAGGACTACCACACCTTCTTGACTATTTTCGTTTAAACTAAAACAAAATATTCTCCTTCTCTGTATTATATACTCCACATCCTTCAACTCAACAAAGACGAAACGCCCCTATAGTTACAGTAAACAAGCTTTAGTGGAACTTTCGGCAGTATTTTAACCAGCTGGATTAGCAGTGAGATAATTAATGAGAGGCGACTAATACGGGACAGGCCACATTGTGGTTGAATAATTGTCCCAGTTGTATCAACACTTAAAAGGCCCAGGACCACCGATTATGCTTGGTCAGTTAATACATTGCAGTGATCGAAGACGAAGATAGGGCTGTGAATGTCCAACAATAATTTTACAGTCGTGTGCGGTGCAAAAAGTTCACTAAAGAAGTGCAGCATTGATTTCATCAACACTATTCTAAGAGTAGAGACCAATTCGGAACTGTGCACCGACAACCGGTGGCTGCTGCGAGACGCCAACAAGCAGTCATCCACGCTTGCTTCTGCATTTTTTAACTGTTAGAGTGTGTGATAGCGAAATGAACTAAACATGCTGAAATGGCCAAAAATATGAATTTCCAAGTTTGTCAATAATTGATCAATCACGACAGAAAACAGTGACGAATTTTCGTGCTCACCCACACCCGCCTACGTAAGAATGAAATGTGATGCCTTAATTGGGCGCAGTGGCCGCACCACAGCCCTTGAATGGAATATGTTGAGAAAATAGAACCTTGACCACTTAAATATGCATTGGTACTATTTTTCTGGAATGATTAATTTGATTTATATTTCTTGGCAGGCATTTAATTTCCTTATTCGAAATAATTGTTTAAGCATATTGAGAAGGTGGTCGTGACCCTTGAAAGCTTACGGGATACAGAAGCGCAGACCACAACATATCATAACGAATCTCCTTTTAGTGAATCAACATCCAAGCTTTGAGCTCTCCGAAGATATGTACAAGCTGCAAATTGTACTTATCAAACCAATACAGGAAATTCCATCGAGTATATCCACAGCACTTTGAGTACACGCCCTTGCAGTCCTAGCCGGTAAAGAGATTCACTTTTATTCACAGAGCCCTTGGATGCTTTCAGTACAGGCTAATACTTTTGAGGGGCGGAGCCTTGCAAAGATAAAAGTGATTGCAATCATACCACTGTTGCACTAAAATACAGCATTAATAATGAAATTCATATAAGCCAGCTCGGGAGAAAAAAGGCCACCAAAATTTTTTTCATCTGTGAGCACAACAGCACAAAGAACAATGCAGAACAGTTCATGTAAAACTGAAATTGTGTGAAAAATAGGTTAATCATATAAAAGCTGCACAAATATCAGTATATTCATCGCAAGCATTTGCATAAATCTCATAAAATTAGTATTCAAGCATCGCATATGTGTTTCCAGGTCCCGGAACACTTCAAGCTCTCCTCCCTGGCCAGGCTCCTCAAATTGCATTACAGTTTGGAACCACAGCAGCTCCCAAAGGACCTGGTATTCCATCATTACAAGTGGGACCCCTTGGCCCTGCCGGGTCTTCTGGGCCATTTGGTCCCAGTGGAAGACCTGGACAAGGACCTAGTGGAACAAGGGGACCAAGCAGTCCATTTGGACCAAGTACATTGGGGCGGCCTCAAGGGCCCAGCAGACCTGGGGGACCTAGTGGGCCTGGTGGACCAAGTAGACCAACAGGCCCTGGCGGTCCTGGAGGATTAAGAGGACCAAGTGGACCTGGTGGTACAGGAGGGCCAGGGGGGCCTGGCGGACCAAGAGGACCTAGTGGTCCTGGTGTCCCAGGAGGACCACAGCTGCCAAGTGCTTTAGGAGGACTCAGAGGACCAAGTGGACCTGCTGGTCCTAGTGGACCAAGTGGCCCAAGAGGACCAAGTGGGCCATTCGGACCTGGTGGCTCTGGAGTACCACGAGGACCAAGTGGGCCCTTCGGGCCAACTGGACCCGGAGGACTTGGAGGGCCGAGTGGTCCTGGGGGACCGAGAGGACCAGGTGGGCCAGGCGGGCCAAGAGGACCGAGTGGACCATTTGGCCCTAGTGGTCCAGGAGGACCTGGAGGAGTAAGGGGACCAAGTGGACCAGCTGGGCTCAGTGGACCAAGAGGACCTAGTGCGCCACTCGCACCTAGTGGACCTGGAAGACAAGGAGGGCCAAGTGGACCTAGTGGCCCGAGAGGACCAAGTGGGCCATTCGGACCTAGTGGCCCAAGTGGACCAAGTGGGCCATTCGGACCTAGTGGCCCAAGAGGACCAAGTGGGCCATTCGGACCTAGTGGCCCAAGAGGACCAAGTGGGCCATTCGGACCTAGTGGACATGGAGTGCCAAGTGGCCCTGGGGGACCAAGAGGACCAGGCGGGCCAAGCGGTCCAAGAGGACCGAGTGGACCGTTTGGACCTACTGGTCCAGGAGGACCTGTAGGAGCGAAGGGACCAAGTGGACCAGCTGGGCTCAGTGGACCAAGAGGACCGAGTGCGCCACTCGCACCTAGTGGACCTGGAGGACCAGGAGGGCCTAGTGGACCTAGTGGCCCGAGAGGACCAAGTGGGCCATTCGGACCCAGTGGACTTGGAGGGCCAAGTGGCCCTGGGGGACCAAGAGGACCCAGTGGTCCAAGAGGACCTAGTGGACCAAGTGGGCCTTTCGGACCAACTGGACCTGGAGGACTTGGAGGGCCAAGTGGCCCTGGGGGACCAAGAGGACCGAGTGGGCCATTTGGACCTAGTGGTCCAGGAGGACCTGGAGGAGTAAAGGGACCAAGTGGACCAGCTGGGCTCAGTGGACCAAGAGGACCGAGTGCGCCACTCGCACCTAGTGGACCTGGAGGACCAAGTGGGCCATTCGGACCTAGTGGCCCAAGTGGACCAAGTGGGCCATTCGGACCTAGTGGCCCAAGTGGACCTAGTGGCCCAAGAGGACCAAGTGGGCCATTCGGACCCAGTGGACCTGGAGGACTAGGAGGGCCAAGTGGCCCTGGGGGACCAAGAGGACCAGGCGGTCCTAGCGGTCCAAGAGGACCAGGCGGACCTAGCGGTCCAGGAGGACCAGGCGGACCTAGCGGTCCAAGAGGACTGAGTGGACCATTTGGACCTAGTGGTCCAGGAGGACCTGGAGGAGTAAAGGGACCAAGTAGACCAGCTGGGCTCAGTGGACCAGGAGGGCCTAGTGGACCTAGTGGCCCGAGAGGACCAAGTGGGCCATTCGGACCTAGTGGCCCAAGTGGACCAAGTGGGCCATTCGGACCTAGTGGCCCAAGAGGACCAAGTGGGCCATTCGGACCCAGTGGACCTGCAGGACTTGGAGGGCCAAGTGGCCCTGGGGTACCAAGAGGACCAGGCGGACCTAGCGGTCCAAGAGGACCGAGTGGGCCATTTGGACCTAGTGGTCCTGGAGGACCTGGAGGAGTAAAGGGACCAAGTGGACCAGCTGGGCTCAGTGGACCAGGAGGGCCTAGTGGACCTAGTGGCCCGAGAGGACCAAGTGGGCCATTCGGACCTAGTGGACCAAGTGGGCCATTCGGACCCAGTGGACCTGGAGGACTTGGAGGGCCACGTGGCCCTGGGGGACCAAGAGGACCAGGCCGACCTAGCGGTCCAAGAGGACCGAGTGGACCATTTGGACCTAGTGGTCCAGGAGGACCTGGAGGAGTAAAGGGACCAAGTGGACCAGCTGGGCTCAGTGGACCAAGAGGACCAGGAGGGCCTAGTGGACCTAGTGGCCCGAGAGGACCAAGTGGGCCATTCGGACCTAGTGGCCCAAGTGGACCAAGTGGGCCATTCGGAACTAGTGGCCCAAGAGGACCAAGTGGGCCTTTCGGACCAACTGTACCTGGAGGACTTGGAGGGCCTAGTGGACCTGGGGGACCAAAAGGACCAGGCGGACCTAGCGGTCCAAGAGGACCGAGTGGACCATTTGGACCTAGTGGTCCAGGAGGACCTGGAGGCTTAGGAGGACAAGGTGGTCCAGGTGGGCCCAGTGGACCAAGAGGGCCGAGTGGGCCATTCGGACCTAGTGGACCGCGAGGACCTAGTGGCCCAAGTGGACCAAGTGGTCCATTCGGACCT
Source organism: Hyalomma asiaticum (assembly GCA_013339685.2). Taxonomy (NCBI): domain Eukaryota; kingdom Metazoa; phylum Arthropoda; class Arachnida; order Ixodida; family Ixodidae; genus Hyalomma; species Hyalomma asiaticum. The sequence goes on from CM023486.1 coordinate 114,359,358, forward strand.
AGCGGACCAAGAGGACCGAGTAAGCCATTTGGACCTAGTGGTCCTGCCGGATCAAGAGGACCGAGTGGACCTGGTAGTCCTGGGGCACCAAGAGGACCAAGTGGGCCAAGTGGACCTGGTGTTCCAGGAGGACCAGGGCCAAGTGGCGCTGGTGCAGGACCAAGAGGACCGAGCAGTCCGTTCGGGCCTAGTGGGCCAAGTGGACCACTGTTGTCAAGTGCTTTAGGAGGACCCAAAGGACCAAGCGGGCCATATGGTCCCAGTGGGCCAGGAGGGCCAACTGCTCCAGGTGGTGGACCTGGTGGCCCAAGTGGGCCAAGTGCTCCAGGTGGACCTGGAGGACCAAGTGGGCCAAGAGGACCAAGTGGACCTGGAGGACCAAGTGGGCCAAGAGGACCAAGTGGACCTGGAGGACCAAGTGGGCCAAGAGGACCAAGTGGACCTGGAGGGCCAGGTGTGCCAGGTGGATTAAGAGGACCAAGCAGCCCATTCGGGCCCGGTGGCCCAAGTGGGCCAGGTGGACCTAGAGGACCCAGTGGCCCAGGTGGACCAAGAGGACCAAGTGGTTTAGGAGGACCAGGTGCCCCAGCAGGACCTAAAGGACCAAGTGGACCAAAAGGCCCTACTGCTACATTTACCTTTGGGGCCAGATTGCCTGCTGGACCTAGCGGCCCGAGTGGACCCGGGGGGCCAACTGCACCCGCCGGTTTTCTTTTTGGCGGCCCAACCACACCAGGGCTTCCAACCGTACCAGGCCTCCCACAGCCGAGTGGGCCAAGAGCACCCCCTAGCCTATCAGGGCCTACATCCCCTAGCAGACCAAGTGGGTCAAGGCCATCAACAAGGAGACCACCTAGCTACTTGCCACCTCCAGGAGCTGTTCCAGAAGCGCCAGGTATTCTAAGTGTTCCTCGAGGTCCAACGCTACCTGGTGCTACAGGCGTTACTGGTGCACCAAGGCTACCAATCGCATCTGGGCTACCCAGTACTCCACGACTACCAGGTGTTCCTAAAGGTCCAACACCTGGTGTCCTGCGAGTTCCAAGCGGTCCTGCTGGTGCTGGAAAATTGACCATTATAAGTGGACTTCCACTTCCGAAGACACCAGGTAAGCCCATTCGAAATAACTATAAAATGATCTCTTGATTCGATCCCTATGCAGTAAATGTAGTCATAAATTAAATCTCCTACATTTAGAGAGCTATCACTACTGTAAAATCGCCCCGCCACAGTGGTCTAGTGGCTAAGGTACTCGGCTGCTGATCCGAGGGTCGCGGGATCGAATCCCGGCCGCGGCGGCTGCATTTCGATGGAGGCGAAATGTTGAGGCCCGTGTGCTGTGCGATGCCAGTGCACGTTAAAGAACCCCAGGTGGTCGAAATTTCCGGAGCCCTCCACTACGGCGTCTCTCATAATCAGAACTGGTTTTGGGACGTAAAAACCCCACAAAACAAACTACTGTAAAATCGTGGATCATGAAACATGTATAGAAGAGGACTGCAAGTGAAAGGCAGATTACAGTACAGTGTCTGTCTCTGTGGATGTTAGACCACTTTTCCCTAGCAGGCAGCCTTACGTGCCGACTTAATGAAGCCACCTACTTGAGCAAAGAGTGGTTCACGTAATTACACAACCATTTAACTACACTACAGCTAAAAAATTCCGCCCGCATCTCCCCACGGGGGGAACTCGAGTAAATGCGTCGCAGAGTGGTGGGGGTATCGCGTGAATGTTGCGTAATTGGGTATGGTTTAGGAATGCTTAATTGTTATTTCGTCTTTATTATTCTTATTTATTGAATGAAGGCGCTTGCGTCCACGAGCAGCGTCCGGAGCCGCGTCTCGTTGACGACGTTTGCACGCCGCTTCTCGCTCACGTAGCTAGGGTCTTAAAGCTCGCTGCTCACGTTTCGCCGCTGCTTCTCGTGCGTTCGAGGGAGAGGAGTACTGGGGAGAGGTCCGCAGACGCCCTTGACTGAATTCCGAACGCGCGCTCCGCCACTTATATACACACCGCCCGCGTTCGAGGGAGAGGAGTGCGGGGGAGAGGTCCGCACCCCCACTGCGCATGCTCGGCTTGCTGAACGCCCGGTGGGCCGGCACGAGACTAGCCGAGCATGCGCAGTGGGGGTGCGACGGCGCCGACGCCGAAGCGCGACATCGTGCGACTAAGAAATGCTCCGCATTTAAAACTGCAATTTCCCCTATGCCTTACTCGGCATCGTTATCTATTAGATTCACTCATTTGTATCCCCAGTACCGTCGCACTAGAAAAGTGCCTTTGGAAAATTGTGCGCATCCTTTATGATGTGTGCATGCCTTCATCTGTTTATTGCACACTGTGCAGAAAACGTACCAACGTGAATTATCAGCTAGCACAGCTAGAAGTTATTCCAGGACAAATTGGAGAAGTTGATGACTGTTACAATTTTCTAACACCAATCAAACTTGCAACAGCAATAGCAGTTATAAGTTTGGACATATATACGTTTCGTACATGTCAAACGTTAATTTTAAGGAAGCACTGAAGATAGTTGTAGTGACATATCCCGAAAACAAAATGCATTCACTGTGATACGGTGACAAACAGCCCATTTTCTTCGTTTAACTTCTGCGAAAAACAGCTATGATTCAGTTTTAGAGCGACTGTAAAAGTGCTGATCATGAAATTCCTGTGCAACTTATACGGCTTACTCCACAACATATGATTAGTTATTTATGTGAATGCAAGCAGCAATAGAAAGGAACGAATATTCTGCTAGCCTCGTCATAATTGCTTCTACAGTACCAGCGTGAGTCGTCATTGTTCGTTATCTCATGGCACATCTTAGTGAATGTGGTCACCCACCGCTGTCGCTAACTGTCAGAAAATTGCACAATTCCACCAGTATCCACCCACGTATGGTTAACAGTACGTGTTCCCAGGCAGCCTGCGAAGGTAAAGACCCAGGCGGTAGGACTACGGCGTGTTTTTTGTCTTATCTTTTTTTGCTCGTTGTGCGTTAAAGCAGACGCCATAAAAGAACTTTTTTTCTCTGTCCGCTTTGTCACCCCGACTTCTGCACCCCAGCACGGGGGTGCAAACTGGAGTCCAGCTTCTCGCTACCTTCCCTGCCTTCCTCTTCGTCTCTCTCTCTTTCTCTCTTTCTGTGAGCAGACAAGCACATTATCGAGACCGGACGCACGAATATATCTTTTGGTGTTTCTGAAAACAGAGATGTGCGTGTTTCTTTTATTCACTGATTTGAAAATAAAGGATTGAATCACGACTGAGGATGTTTCCGTGCTCATGATATCAGCTAAGCATATACCATCCCCTTCACGATATAGTCGGTTCCCTCTATGGTGCTACTCTCCAAGAAAAGAGCAGTCGATTTCCAGCTGTGTTTGAAAGAAAAGTGCAAATTTTATGGCGCGTGTAGCAGAATAATATCTCACCCTCATGTTCGTAGGCGCACTGACCACTGATCGGCGGCATATTTTATGGGCAACATGTGGTGGACGGCTGTTTTAATGCTTCTTTCTTCCTGGATAGTTGTTGTAAATTTAATGAGAAACAGTGCATGGCCTGCGTGTTGATAAGAACAGTAACATACGGACTTTAACGAAAAATCAAATAAAATTGGTAGGTTATCTTATATTGGTAAAAACGTATATACTGCATATAAGTGGAATGCATATCGCATATTGAAAATACATACTGGCTAAAATGTATATGTATAAGGTTTCATTCGAAAGACATATTGATTCAAGTACAAACGGACTTTCTACTCGTTACAATTCGGGCTGGTAGTTATGCAGTGATTTCAACTTTAGTAATTGAGGGCTTCACTAATGTGAAGTTTCATGTTTCAGACCACTTTTTTATAGAAAACTTGAGCTTCAGCAACAAAAACAATTAAGTGTTTGCTTCTATTCGTGTTTTTCTAGGAACATCTTTGACAATCTTCCCTGGAGCACCTGCAGTCACCACCATTACCACTGGTGTGACAGGATTTATGCTTGGTGGGCCAGTTGGGCCGACAACACCCGGAGGATTTTCATTTGCATTCCCTGGGCTGCCAAAGGGACCAAGTGCACCAGGAGGCCAGAGGGGACCAAGTGGACCGAGGGGACCAGGTGGACCAGGAGGCCCGAGGGGACCTAGCGGACCCGGAGGCCTAGGAGGACCAAGTGGACCAGGCGGACCTAGTGGACCCGGAGGCCCAAGTGCACCAGGTGGACCAGGAGGCCCAAGAGGACCAAGCGCACCCGCAGGCCCAAGTGGACCAGGTGGACTAGGAGGCCCAACGGGACCGAGTG